>JAKTRU010000001.1:0-220186 GCA_030579875.1 Sugiyamaella paludigena | reverse complement strand
AAATATAAAAAAAATGGGCCATTTATTTTTTATTTTTTTTTTTTCCTTTTTGAAACCTTTTTCCCCCCCCCCCCCCCCCCTCCCCTCACAACTACTCTCCCTACGGCAGCTGAGACGTTGCCCCAGACCCTGTTTGCTCAATTTGCTAGAGGCCAAATGATTATCCCAATTTCCGATCTTAACTTTCAGTGAAAGTTATGTAGTAAAATGTAGTAAAGTGAATGTAATGTCTTTTTTGGTTATTACAGTAATATTTATATAACTAACAAACCAATATAGGCTCACCTGCCGCCCAACGGTTTGCTACAACACTCTGTTCATAAAGCTTTCTCTCGCTTCGCTGGCAAACCGTAAGAATCGCCTAAGATTTGATACGTATACAAATATTATAGAAAATACTCGCTTGATCAACTCCGCAGGGGGACTAATTACTTAACTCGAGCGAAGCGAATACAACCACAGCCCGGGTGTGGGAAGGGGCGACAAGACGGAGGCAGAAAGGGTAATGCTACTAACTACGATATCAAAAAAGTTATTTCATTTCATCATCATTTCACTTCATTATATGCGGCATCAATTTGCCAAGAGAAAAAAAACATCAATCGTTATTCATAAGCTAAAAAAGCGCTTCGACGCTAACCAATAAGTCCAAGGGGTGTGAAACAGAATAACACGCCAAAGAAAAGAAGCAAAAAATCTGCGATAACGCCAATCAAATAGACTTCAATTGTACCAATGCATCAATTGCTTCTAATTCTCGTTTGAGAACATCATCTTCTCTCAATGCCGAGATTTTAGAAGCTCTGTTTTTACCTACTATTGGTTGATCATGGCGTAATTTGGCAGCACCCATTGACTGCCAATCCTCATCATCCGTGTCACCACCGCCAACACCACCTGGACCGCGACCATGACCATGACTGCCGCGGTTTGGCCGTCTTAGATTTAAATGAATTGCTGCTTTCATTGCTTCCCGATCATCAAGGTCAAGATCATCATCATCATCATCATCATCATCAAGGTCGTCATCATCTTCTTCAAAGACGTTCTCATCAAACACACTATTACGAACACCCACACGAGCATCTTCATCATCATCTTCATCATCTACATCATCATTACCAAGATCATCAGAACCAAAAGCAAATCTTTCTCTCATACGTTGGCTATGACGCCTAGAACGTTGGTTTCGGGGTATTCCCTGTAATAAATGACTTGGACGCATTGGTTTAGTACCAACCGAATTATGGAACATCATATCATCATCAGCGAGATCAACATCATCAACCCAGGCGGCACCACCAACGGTGCTTATTGATCCAGTACCATTTTTCATTGATGATTGAAGGTAATGTGAATCCACAGCGTTCAGAACAGGAGAAATAGGAGGGTTGACAGGGCCACCAACCAAACCAGCAGTTATACTGTCACGACGTTTACTAGGCTTAGAGAGTGAACCGGTGAACCCACCATTACTATTACCATTAGAAGAAGATAATGCCGCCGCAGCAGGGGAATCGGTCTTTCTAGCAGCCCACCTACCCCATCCAACCTTTTCAAACACAACACTATTTACAGGATCACCACTATCAAGTACCGCTATAATGAGACGGCGTTGTTTAGAAAGTGAAAGTTCAGCAAATCCAGGAATTGTTAAAGCCAAATGAGATGTAATATGACGAATAGCCAAAGGACCCTGAGTTGTCAATAAACGAGACAACTTATCAGGGGTAACCGCCGCAGCAGCAGCTATGGCTACTGGTGAATTGGTATTTAATGGACCATTACTACCATTAGGAATACTATTACTAACAGGACTTGAAGCAGACGGACTTCCAACTGGAGTAGTCGATTGTTGGAGTAAATGAGATTTCAAAAGTGATGAAGGTACAGTAGCAGGACCCGGTGAAGATTTTGCCACGAAAGAACCGTTTGGAGTATGATGAGAAGAATTAGAAAACCTCCTGTTTCTTGAAGAAGACGCGGCAATAGCAGAAGTTTTTGCCGGTATCAAATGCAATTCTTGCCTGGATTGTGATTGAGGCTGCTGAAGTTGAGACTGCTGAATCTGAGGTAGCTGTTGTTGTTGGTGGGAAGATTGAACAAGTAACTGAGCTGCAGCAGTTGAGCCCGGAGATGCAGGTATCAAAAGAGGAGATCTTCCATCACTAATAACAGACGAAGAAGAAGAGAAATGTGGCTGAGTCGTATTATTAGTATTATTGGTGGTAATTGAACTACTTATACTATTAAGACTTCCAGCTGGAGAAAGAGATCGATTATGATTGATAAGATTGTAAGAATTTGATAATGGAGGGGAAAAAGCAGATGAATCAAGCGTGTCTGTTGTTGTTTTTGGAACATCTACAAACCGAGAAAGGGATGAAGAAATCTCATCACCTCTACTAGATTTGCGTTGATGATTTCGAGCTTCATTATTGATTACTGGCGATCCTCTGATGTTGGAGTATCCAGGAGACACTGAATAACCATCCGATGACACAGGATAAATATGTGGAGATGAATGAGGGGAGCCTCGATTAGGAGATGAATTTTCATGGGCTCTGAGTCCGTTCAAGGCGATAGACAACGCTGACATGGTAGCTCAAGGAGAATGGAAGATACTGGAGGATAATAAAGAATAGTCAACGAAAATAAAATAGAAGGGACAATATCCTATATTCAATGAGTGATATTCAAAATACCCGAAGAATAGTGGACAACAACAGGGAGACTGCACCTTATCTGTTTCGTTACCCCACAAATAATAGTTTCGATATTTCGAAATTAAACTCAAGAAGTATTAAACTGAAAAAAATATATTTTTCAAAAGATGTGGCGATGAAATTTAA
Organism: Sugiyamaella paludigena; assembly: GCA_030579875.1. Classification (NCBI taxonomy): domain Eukaryota; kingdom Fungi; phylum Ascomycota; class Dipodascomycetes; order Dipodascales; family Trichomonascaceae; genus Sugiyamaella; species Sugiyamaella paludigena. The sequence continues at coordinate 217,334 of JAKTRU010000001.1, read as the reverse complement.
TGTCCTGACAATATTCAGGGCCCAATAATTATTTAGTAATCAAAATGGATTGCTAACACGTTTCTGGCGCGTTCTACAGAAAATCGGCTTATTCGGCTTTATTTAGCGCCAGGTATAAATAAATCGCCCCAAGAAAATGATTAATCCTCGATATTTGAATATATTATAATCTGATACTAATATCTCATTTCTTGATCATTAACTCTCCCAAATTTTCAGTTTTATCTTTGGCTAATTGAAATTTCAAAGATTATTTCAGCTTCTTCTTGGGAGTCACGTATATATATATAAGTCCGCGCCGAGTGTGGAGAGAGAGGTTGTGTGTGATCAGAGCAGTGCGTATGGTGGAGTTGAGAGGGACAACTGTATTAATAGGTAGTGCGTGCATGAGCAGAGTGCGCGCGCGCACCTAGTGTGTTAGATAGCGCGTATGCGCTAGATAAGTGTTTGTGTGGTCCGAAAAGAGTCAAACTCTGTTAGAAAAAGGAAGGAAGAAAGTTTGTTGGGCTTTGACCATGTGGAAATTCCTGGCAATTTTCAGCCTATGCGCCCTTTCAGTCATATATTTCAGCAGGTTAAGGGTTGATATTAATCCTTAGTCAAGAGAGCTAATTAATTAATTAACTAAACTAAACACACATTATATGCAATGCATTGGGACCACACAGACATAAATAGCGTACTGACTGGCTGGTTTGCTGGTTGCGGAACCGGCTAGAACGAGCTCCCGTTCTATCTATCACATTAGATGCATAGTACACTAACTTCCTCTTTTGATTTTGGACAGCTGTTAATCGCCGAACAGGAAAGATTTCCTGTTCACATGTGCATATCTTAACCAGGTTAATTACTCAACTCTACTACTATGGGGATCATCTCATAATTTGATAAATCATGACATAATAATTGGAGACCTAGTAGAACACACCATTAATAACGGTCATAGGATCAAACCGGAGGACACTCGTCAGTAACCCTATCCATTTCTGCTGTGGCGGCTGGGGGGCTCAGACCCCTAGCTCTCACTATGCCCGACCAGTGACTGACTTGCCGCCAAAACACCTCCCAAGACGTATCCGGACCCTAGTACGTACGTTTCTCTTGATATACCCGGCAGTTGCTCCTAGCCCACCTCTGGCCCTCGAGGCTTTTCTTGGACCCAGACGCTGGTAACTAAGCACCACAACCGAGGTGTCATCGTCGCACGCTACAGAAATATTCTTTTAAACGGAATAGTTCAATAATGAAAGACATCATGCGCCCCCCTTCCGCTGAAGAAACAATATCAACCGTTGTTTTATTGAACAAAAATATGATTATATAACCTTAAAGTTATGCAACATGTATTCCAGTTTCTGTTGATCTCTATTTATCTTAATAAACTATTTAAAATTCCGTCATATAATTGGAATTCGAAGTGTGGATTATATATCCTGTTAAAGGACTTTTTTGCTGAAGGCAGGCACATGGCCGTCTCCATTCGCCTTTGACTACCGCAAGTCCACTAGCAGAGTACCAGTTGGCTAGCTACCTGTTGCTAAATTGTTAGCTGGACTATTTAGGGGCAAACAGCTGCGCCGTTTAACACATGTTGAATTAGACTGTTTTAACTAATGGCTAAACGGTTTCAATTTCTCGAGTGTAGAGCCCAAGGGTGAGCGGGATATAATTTCTATTTTGGTGATTGTTAATCTTTGGAAACTTCCAAAAAAAGAAATGACCGAGAGTTATAACTTTTGGATCCTTCAAAATATATAATAATACATTTCGCTATATGCCATTAAAGGACATTATCGTTATGCGTGCGCTGCCCGCTTATGCATTACCGAGCTTATCTTGACCGCTGCCGACGTGCCACTTTCTACGCATATACAAAACAACGATAAGTGAAATTTCGTATGTACAGTCAAATGTAGAATGTAGAGAACGAGGTGTGCTGTTGGAGTTGGATGGACAATAACAATGGAATTCTCCTCGGACTAGAGCCACTACTGAAGGTCAGCTTAAGTAAGTGACTAATTAACCCGTATACCTTAGAGATTAAGGCACTGTTTGGACTATCCACAACTCCTAATCTACCGTATCTAGTCACATACCTAGGTAGCCTAAAAGATCTATAGGGTTAGTTTAAATTTCTTAGGTTTCATGGCACTTTGCTATTGCATGAAATCAACCTTGCTGCAACCGTTTTGGTATCTAGCTGGGGCTTTACAGAAACTAAATGCCGATAAGTTATCAACATGGTCAATGCATGATCTAGAAGAGTCATAAGATGGCTGGGAGTGAAACGCACTCCCATAACCAGTACGATATCTTGTAAGATGCACGAGGTAAAATAGATAAAGATTCCAATAGCCTTAAGTTAACGTTAACGGTTACAACCTAAGTATGCGATACACAACGAATAAACTAAGGATTTATTTCGATCGACCTTTTGAGCAGAGTCTGCTAGAAAAGTGGTCTGTCTCTAAATCTATCTCTAACCATAATGGCCTCCACTCCACGTTACGTACCGGCTTGATTCCCCCACGTGACTAACCTCAGAAAAGCGAAGACAATCCCTCCAGTTTCTTGGGCGTGGCGAAACTTGAGATTTGGGGCTACTTCCAGCTGCCGGAGGCAAGCCGGAGGGAGGAGTTCCGCCGAGTCTTTTTTTATAACCCTCTTTTTCACTCTGCCGATATTGACGTAACGTTTGTACGATCGATGTGTAGTCATGTGTATTGATACTCCTGCTCTTTATACTGTCATCATAATCAATTCGCTTTGTTGGGTTGCAAATTGATATGTGAATAAAGAGCTAGGAAGATCACCTCTCCTCGTGCATCCGGTTTAAGCTCGGGATCGTAGACGCAGTTCTAATTCGCCGACCATAGGAGCTGCATATTCGCTCCCTCGCATAAGTCGCTATTCTTGCCAACTCGTAGCTAGCGGGAGCCAAACTTTCAGGACCTACTTCTCTGCCTCACCTTGTTTGCCTCCGGTGACTTCTGCGATGGGCCCCAGATTCATCCTATTCTTTCCAAGATAACGTCTTCTTAAATCCTTTTCCTGCAGTTAAAGTTAAATATAAGAGTGTTCAAGCCTCCAGCTGATTTATTGGCATCACTTAATTATGCAGGCAGCCGTTAATACTTTAATAATTGTGCCTGCCCAAGGCATATTTGGTATGCATCCACATCAATTAAGTAGCCTGTCGAATCGGACGTACATATACACTACATCGCTTGGTTGACGTTTCGGACCAAAATATTCTGTCATCCGACCACGTTCTACTCTGCAGGTGTGATGGCCAGCCCCCAAACCTCTAGAGCTTGCTTTTATCAATGAATAAACCTCAAGGGAAAACGAGACCCAAGAGGAGGGGAGGGCTCCTCATGCGGGTAGGGCGCAGCTCCGACATCGCTGATGGCTTCGTTCGATTCTGAGCTCGGATATCGGTAAGGATGACTTTCACTTTTAATGATCCTGACAAGATCTGACTTGCAAGGCACCGGTCAACAAAGAAGAAAGAAACGTAAGAGCAACGGGTGTACACAAAGGGCAATCAAGTGTAGCAAGCGAGGCGTGGAGACAATGAGTTATCTGCGGCAGCCAACAATAGCTCTAGTTCCAGTACTACCTTAATCTTTGCCGGTAGATTGAGTTGGTGCAAAGTGCTTTAGCAATATCAATCTAATCTAGTTAAGGGCTGGGGAATGCCGTGAAGAGGAAACGCTTGTATTCGATTTCCGGGTGGCTGGTTCTATTACCCTCTAATTAAGCATTCTTCTCATAGTTAGCCGATGGAAGCTATTCCAATCTTGTACATAGTCGGAGAGAATGTCGCATTCCCAAGATGTCTTTTAGTCAAAAAGCCAGTAGGTCCAGTTTGAATATGACTTGTCGTCGTATTATTCTAGAATGTTTTAGTGACTTGCTACGGCCAAATGATCTTCTAGACCGCAGAGAAGGGGCCTAGTCAAAATATGGCAGAGCATAAAAGCTTCAGCGATTAGATAGTGAGCGAACTATTGTTCAATAGCTTGAGCTTGAATCTTCTGTCTGTGGTAATAGTCCGAAACTGGTTGGCTCTAGTCTCGCTTCGGCGTGGTCTAATTCTACTGAGACCCAACTACGACTCCATTAGTTGTAAACGGTGACACACTTCATCTGATGACAATGGCCAGATTAGATATATAGTGTATATGAGATATTCTGTTAAATTCAAACAAAGCACTCGTCAGGGAGTAGACTGCGAACCCGCCGGGCAGGTGATAGACCTTGGTTTAGCTATGGCTTCCGGCGGGTTGTGGAGACATGGAATAAAAATAAAGTATCTGCGACGAGCCGTTTTAGATTTTCGGCCACATCATTTTGACCGCTTCTGATCTTGGGTCTCTCAATGATTATATATGGCTGTTGAAAATGTAGTGCTGTCCTCTCGGTTTTTTTCGAAATTGAGAACCGATACCAGACTGACAATTCTAGAACTGTATGCTGCAGTGGACGGCATCGGAGATAAGGAATCCCCTCCGATGGTTTATTATACATAACTTAATAAATATGAGAGTAGATTGATAAGCAAAATCTTGATTAGATGCAAACAAGTATATTATCTCTATAGAAGCAGCAACATTAAAATGAATTAGAAAGCATTTCGTTCTATTATAGATTACCATCCGCATAAGAGGCTTCTTTGAGAGTAGGAAGCGTTGGCTTTTTTGGAATATAGAACCGGATTTCTAATTGGATGTCTTGGCAAGTTTGTAGATTCTCATGGATTTTTCTGGCTTATCACCGCTGCAGGTCCCCACTCACCGCACTCTGCCTCTAGCGGCTGGGTCGCTTCTCCAGAAGCCCTGATTACTTGCTCCGCCTAGGTTCTATCACTGATGGGACGATTCTCGAGTAGCGAGAGTTGATGGATCTGGAGATCTCCTTCCCACGCAGCCGCCAGAAGCAGAACTCCTCTGTCTCAGAGTTGCCTCTGGCACACTGGGAGACTGCTCAAACTCTCTTTGCTTCGCCCGAGGTTAAATCCGCTTCGATCTGGCTTATTACCGCGGCAAGATATCTGACAAAATACCCTCAAATTCGTAAAGTAGTTTGTCAGGGGTAATATGTCGGACACCGGGAATAGTCAAATAAAAACCGAGAATGATCTGTCTGTTATCAATCAGGGTTAGGAAATAACAAATCGATAGCAAGATCATTTCAACTCCGAATCATGACCGAATGTGGAGTGATCATCTTCTTTCGTCATCGAGGGAACTGGCGGTAGATAACCATAGCACGCTCAACATTATAAACACAGGAATGAAATCTGATACTTCAGTGAATTTATATGTGTACCTTTATTAGAAATCAATCTGATTAAAATATAAATACCACAATATATCAGTCCTTCAAATATTTTATTTTGATTAAAGGATATTTCCTTGTTCTTTTCTCTTCACACCCCCTGAGTATATAGAAGGTTTCCTCTGTATTTTCTTACATTGATAATAATGACTACTGATATTCCTTCTACCCATAGAGTTTTCAGACTTACCACCACTAGGTCAGTCGATGATGGTCTCAAACTAATCACTGAAGATGTCCCTAAAGTTGGAGAGAACGATATCCTTGTAAAAGTCAAGGCTACTTCTCTTAACCAAAGAGATCTCATGATCTTACATGATGAATATCCTCTGCCAAAAGTAGATGGAGTAATTCCAGTTTCGGATTTTGTTGGTATTGTTGTAGCGAAAGGCAAAAATGTCAAAGATTTTGATAATGGGGATATCGCAATGGGTAATTTCCAAATTTACAATTATTATGGACCAGCTTTAAGAACTGATGATTCACTGGGTGGAGCAATTGATGGTGGATTAAGAGAATATGTTAGTATCGCGGCAACTTCTGCTAATAAGGTGCCTAAAAATATTGGGTTATCTTTTGAGGAATTGGCCACTTTACCATGTGCTGCTGTAACCGCCTGGAATGCTCTCTATGGTAATCCTGGTGCTCCATTGATTCCTGGGCAGACTGTTCTTGCAATTGGTACTGGTGGTGTTTCGTTACTTGGTTTAGCTATTGCTAAAGCGGCCGGCGCTCGAACCATTATTACTTCTTCTTCAGATGAGAAGCTTCGAAAAGCCAAAGAAGATTATGGAATCGACGAGACTATTAATTATGTGACCCATCCAAATTGGTCGGAAGAGGTTCTTAAGTTGACAGATGGCCGTGGTGTCGATGTTGTTCTTGAAAACGGAGGCTCAGGAACAATTACCCAAAGTATTGCAAGTATAGTCCCAGGTGGTCAAGTCAATATTATTGGTTTGATTGCACCAGCTAAGCAGGAAGACATGCCAGATGTTGGAGTCTTAGCTCTCGCAAAGTGTGCCGTTGTAAGAGGAATTCTTGTTGGAAGTAAGCAACTTGCAGAGCAATTGATCCGTTTCTTACAACAGAATCATATCAAGATAGCCGTTGATAAAAAGTTTAAATTTGAAGATTCTCTCGAAGCTTACAAATATTTCGCCTCAGCTAAGCATGTAGGGAAGGTTGTTATTTCTTTCGAGTAAAATCATTTTACATTCCATAATTCAGCTGAAAACGAGATGCACATGTACGTAAATAAAAGTTCTTTGATTATTCTTGAGGTACAGTTCCTTATTGCCTGTTAGCCCAAACCAGTCACAGTCGAAATCATAACGTATCTACGGTATGGGGAAATTCCCCAACTGCTTTGCCGAAGTAGCCCGAGATATCAAACGGGTAGCAGTTGACAGTCATCTTAAACGAACATAGCAAGAATAGCATTAATTCCCCCAACTGCTTTGCCGAAGTAGCCCGAGATATCAAACGGGTAGCAGTTGACAGAGTCATCTTAAACGACATAGCAAGAATAACATTGATCGGGGCCAGCCGTCAGAGACTGACAGCGGCGTACCTCAAAAATACAACTAAGGCCACCGCCTCCAAAACGGAAACGACAAGGGAGAAGCTAACCCACAAAGATGCATATCTCAAGCCACTGGAGGCAAAATGGAGGCGAACATGTCTGCCAGAAGCAGATGGAACAGGCACCAGACTTAGTCAAAATAGATAGGGATTTCACTCCGGATACGCTTTTTATTGTAAAAGACACATTATACAAAATGGCATGAAAGAGGATATGATGAGAGATATAACACATGGAACAAAGGTTGAGGGGAAAAGCAAAATATATGAAGGTAGGTTTTTATATCCTTTCAGAAAACAAAAAAGGCTTTTTGATTTTATATTCTTTTCCTATTTGGTTAACTGAAATTCAATTTTTTTGGTCACGAGTTTAAAATTAATTTTGTAGGTTCATCAATTCAAGACCGACAAAATAAAAATACCACACAAAAATGACAATCATCATAATCAGAGAAACGTAACTTCCTCTAATAACCAAAGGAAGCAAGAGCCTTAGAAGTCTCTGAGCTGGCAACAGATTCTTGAGCACCAGCAATCTTCTTTTGGAGGGCAACCTTCTTAGCATAATAAGCGGCGGATTTGACCTTTCTTCTCTCTTCCAAACGGCTGACAACATCTTGATATTTCCAACCAACTTCATGACTCAATCTACCAATAGTGGTGTACTTTCTACCAGGTTTGAGTCTGAGAACACGCAGAGCTTGAGGAACAACTACACGCTTCTTACGGTCATAAGGAGGAGGAACACCTTCAAATACCTTAAGATGTTCAAGAGCAGCCTTACCACGGGCAGTTTTGTGAGCAATCATACCACGAACAGCCTTATAAAAGATACGTGAAGGAGCACGGAAATGGAAAGGACCATGATTCTTATTGTATCGAGTAGCCTTACGCAAATAAGCGTGGTACTTAAGTTTGGTTCTGAAAAACTCTCCAGAGACATTAAGAGCTTCACAACGGACAACTACAACATGCTGGCCACTGAGGAGCTGTTTAGCAACAGTAGAGGCAAGACGACCAAGAAGGTGTCCCTTTCCTAAAAGAGAAGTTAGTATTTAGTCAAGAGAACTTTCAATTAAGAAAATAGCAGATCATATTTCAGAAGGAAGACAATAAAGAGAAGTTCATGGACAACTGGTAAACAAATCTAATTCAAGATATAAAAGCCTCCTGTAGAAATAACGCCCAATATTTTCAAACAGAAAACAAACAAATTAAAGGCACTCTTTCTCAATACACATATCGTGGAGTATTTCTTCATTAACACCCTCGGTCTACCACTTTATCGATTTCTCTCCTCCCTCATCTGATATCTCATCTCATTCATATCTCCAATTAAAACATACCGTCAATAACTACGACAGGCTCGAAAGTGCTCATTTTTATGGGTTGATTTCGCGGTGGTCGGTAATTTGGTGAAATATCGCGAAGAGAAGTGTCGAAACCTGAAGAGATATCTCAATGTATACAGATTGAGAGGCTTTCGGTATATGCGCTGCGTTTAGTGAGTGAGAATATGGAGTCCTTTTCTAATGAGTGCATTACCAAAATGGGAAAATTATTACCTATTTAAGTTATTTAGTAGTCACAATTATGATTAGGGTATAACCCTAGTTTTACAGTAGATACTTGGAGAATCGTTTATCTCACACATAAGGTTAGGGTTGATTCTATCTTCTCCATGTTATCGGAATCAATCCGAGAATTGTAACCCGACCCCTGACACTTGCTTGGTCGTACGTTTCAGAAACCATAGGGATTCAACTTCGAACGACCGGGGCAAGGCCCCACATACGTACGTACTAACCGATGGTTGCCAAGCAGAGGTCAGCTGTTTATGCCAATCCGGAGAATTGAACTCTGCTCTTTGTTAAGTGGGTCTTGGGAAATCCTGGCTGATTGTACCAGGGCTGTTGCATAAAATCATAGTCCAGCTAGATGAAGGAAATAGGCATCTTATTCAATAACATGAAGAGTAGATATACCCAGCAGTATGAAGGGTGTTGGAGAGCAGCCTGCCCGACCGATATTTGCAACAAACCTGCCGCGATTTTGGGAATAGTTCTCAATTGTAGGCGCATGATTTATTGGAGATTCTTCTTTACCTATCTAAGAGAATATTTTTTTTTATCTTCGATATTGATTAAGTATATAATATATAATATAAAAATAATAATAAAATCATAAAAGATACCCTATATTATCAATCGTTTAAGGCCTAAGCCCTACTATAACACTCAAGTTTGTCTAGCACACTCTAGACCTGTCCTCCCAACTATGGATCATCTAAATGATAACGAATATACCTCTGACGAAAGTAGTGGTATTTTGTAGCAAGAGATTTTTCTTTTTGTAATCTAGCAACAAACTTCTCCATCACTTTGATTTCTTTACTAATATCTTCCCAGTCTGTATTGTATCTATAAGCAAAATTAATCTCATAGATTGCCCTAGTGAATTTGGCTAAAGGAATCATGTTTTCTTTGGTAGTAATCCATGCAATCCAGATATTCCATGTTAAATCATTGGAGCTAATCTGGACTGGTTTTGAATTGGTGAGCAATTTGATACTAGTTGTACTACTCAAAAAAGTATGTGACGTGGTATCCATAGCTGTATGGCAGAGTGGACAAGCTTTCTCCTTATATAACATTTAGACACTTTGATTAATATATTCTTGACCCCATCTACCAATTACTGGTAACCGATGCAATAAAAATAGATGTAGTTTTTCTGCTGCTAAAGGGTCACCCTTGCGAACCTCCTGTAAGTTTAACCATATTTGAGGAAATGGGTTATAATTTTTTTTTTGATCTTCAAAGTCTATTACATTATAACATACATATATAAATCCTCATATAATACCCTATAACACAACAGCTTGCCCTCGAAGGGAAAATATTATTTCTAACATGAAAACCCTTCTAATAAATAGTCTTTAAGCAATCAGTTACCTGGCACACTCTAGGCTGGGGGGAATTGTTATTGTATTCTCTTATGGTAGTTTCGCCTAAGATTATTGTAATCGTCTCTCTTTCCTTCGATCCTCCTTTTAATGAATTCTTCCATCGCTGGTAACTCTATCTGTTCGTCTTCATAGCTAATTCTGTATCTATAGTAATGATTCAAGCAATATATTGCTCTTATAAATCTAGCGATTGGTACTAGCTTTTCTATTTTATAAGCTGCCGAAATCCATACTATCCAACTAAGTACTCCGTTTATTGTTCCTAAAATGTTCGTCTCTGAATGAATTGTAGCGTAACAGGACATTCTAAATATGTGTGACTCATAGTATCTATTTCCTCCCGACAGAGTGGACATTTTCGTTCCTTATAGATCATGTATTTCGAGTTTCGTAACGTATTAGTTCCCCATCTCCCAATACTAGGTAGTTTATGGAGTAGAAATTAGATCCCTCCAGTTATAAGTTTTTTTTTTTTTGATCTTCTAGTTATAATTTCTTTTTTCCACAACTGCCAAAGCCCATGTTTTCCAAATCAATCAAACACAATCTCATTCCGATGTAGTGTAATGGTTAGCACGGTTCGCTTTCACCGAGCAGATCGGGGTTCAATTCCCCGCATCGGAGTTATTTTTTCCCTCCCGCTATAATCTGGCAGCGCCGATACCAATTCTTTCGTTTTGCTAAGCTTAGCTTGCTTCGTTAGTTCTGGAGTTGTGCCTTCCATACAGTCACAGCTTTATCTTCAGACCTTGTTGGGCGTGTGTTTGCAGATATGCAAGAGGTGGGAACAACCTAAGCCAAAGGAGGTCTAAAGGAGATTTAAAGGAGATTGAACATAATCAGAACGAAAGATGGAGCGAGATTCAACAACTTTAAATTTTCACCTGATCCTATCGCGGGAGGCATGACATGGTGACAGAACAGGATGAGAGATCGAAAGGAAAAGGGATAGAACGAGACGAAACACCGGTAGTAAGGATTTTAAGATAATTTACGCCAAGCCTGCTGCTGTCATTATATAATCAGGCTGTACAGTATTATGTAATATTAAAGAGTGAGACAAAAGATATCCGATCGAAGAGGCTGCGCATTTTAAGCCGCATGCACTTACAGTCGGCTATAAAGAACCTACATTCAGGAGGAGGTTTAAACCTTTATGAGGAGCAGGAGTACACAGAGCGAGGTCAACCGCAACTTATCGTACGTCTAAACCTACCTCATCCTATTCTGTGATTAGAAGAGAAGGAATATTAGTATATATTCTCAAACGGTTTGTTTTCATAAGGTCCTTTATTATAATCCTTGAAAAGTGATCATAGCTATATCAGAAAACCGTTCTTTCCTATTAGAGCAGAGGAGATTATAGAATACGAAAAACATTCTGGCTTATGAGATTTTGAAAGAGGGGTTTTGTCTTATCAGGTCTGCGCCTAATTTGCTTACAAGAGATTTAGGGGACACTGGGGTATGTTTCCGTATGAGAAATCCGATCCAGTTATATTCCTCACTAATAGTTGATAAATAAAAACAAACAACAATATAAGGCCAGTATTTTTATTAAAATAAACAACAGCTTTCGTTCCTTGTAAGATCGTCTTGTCGGAATATTCTTGGAAAGATTTTTGCTTTTGTTTGGATTTTTCTAGTTTATTATAATCTCTGCCTAGTTAACTTTCTTTTTGTCTTGTTTGATCGACTTGGACTTTCAGTTTGTTGATCTATATTAAATCGTGTGTGCCACAAATATCGGTCTTCGGTAGTCATAATACAGAGAGAATCTGGATTCAGGAGTTAGGAGTCTGGGAGGAAAAGATTCATTAACTGTCAAGAAGGAAAGAGAGAATTAGATCAATACAGGAAACCATAAAGATACAACAGGGAGCGCGATATAGTGGAAGATTTTTATTCTAATAAAAAAACAATCGGAGAGAAAGCATCTTTGTATTTTTTTCCTGCTATCCTCCGGGATCGATCATTTGCGAAGATTCCCATCTGCTAGAATTAGAGAAGACGGAATTGATATATCAAAAGAAATCACCGTCTGTTTGTAGGTTGGACCAAGTCGTAGTAATCAATCTTTTTTATTTATTTTCAAAAGTTGTCTAAAAATCGCATAAACGGTCATGGCGTCAACAGAAGATCCTTCTTCTCAATCAGTGGATATTTCCACTTTAAATCCAGAATTGGAAACAGTAGTTGAATCAACGGAAAATGTGGCACCGATTCCATCATCAGTGGAGAATAAAACTGTCTTAACCCCAATATCTGCTGCTGGTTCTACTAATACTTCGACACCAGTTGGTAATGGATCAGCAATAATCGCACCCAGTACCCCTGGATTAGAACTTACTTTATTGCTCATATCAAGTTTAAGAGTTAGTATAAGATTAGATGCTCATTATATTTCGTCACATTCTTTAAATATTGATCAACCGGAACATATAACTGTCGGTAATCTTAAAGCATCTTTATTTTCTAGTTGGCAGGATGAATGGGGTACAGCCCCTACTAGTGCATCTAATATCAGATTGATTCATTTAGGGAAAGTTCTTGAAGAATCACAGACTTTAGAGGAATGTAATATTTCCTCGGCTAGAGTTCATAACGTAGTGCATTTATCGGTTAAACCTGAATCCTTTGAGTTAGAAGTTCCTTCCAAGGTGAAATCTTCAAGGACAGGTTTTCGTGGTGGTAGAGGGTCTGGAGATGCTGATGGTCAATCTCGTAGGTCTGGCGGAGGTTGTTGTATTATTTTGTGACAAAAGAGACTGCATTTTTTTATATCGTTAATTAATAGCTCTCGCTGTGTAAGCTTTGTTCTTACGAATGTCCTTCCTCTAGCATCTATTGTGACTAGACTTTGTCTGGTAACTCACGCCGATTCTTTGTGCTATAACAATTAACTTATTACTATATGTATCCTTATGTATTACGTACTTCTAAAGTTTTCACTTCTACTTTACTCGGATCTATAGTTTGTAGCTGTTGTTATTCTGTTTCTTTATTCTTTTATTAATTTGTTAGCTTGCTATTGTTTAAATAAACATAGTTTATTATTATTTTATATTATATTCTTAACTTAGTCTCTGTTGTTGACATAACATCAACAATTCGACGAAAACAATGCATATTTAACACGTTCATTCGAAAAAAAGAAGCACATTCACTTTCTTCAAAAGCCGCAATATCCTCCAATAAATAAGAGTTTGTCCATAAAATAATAAATAAAAAACACAAAACTAGAAAATATAAATACACGCGAGAGCTTACACTTCACCACAATTGTTGCTTTTTCTTTCCATATCGAGTGAGGTCAACGTCTTGAAGATCACCAATTGTATCATCTGAACCATCATTTCCTCGTTCAGCTTGACTAGAAACTGGTGGACTGGAAAACTTAGATGGAGAAAACTCGCTCGATCGGATTGGTGTTGACGAAAATTGTGTCATCTTCCAAAATGGAGCCGGTGAACTTCCGGGCATGAATGAGGAAGGAAGTTGCTGTTGTTGAGCAGATGATGGAGGGGCCAACTGTAAATGACTAGTCTGTCTGGCAGGAGTCATACCCAAAAATTGATTAAAGCCAGATGTAGCCGGACTAGGGCCACTTGGTTGGTTCATTAGATTGGTAGTGGTAGCGGTAGTGGTGGTTGTTGTTGTATTATTATTATTAATATTGGAAGAAGTGTTGATCGCACTGTTATTGCCGTTTCTACCGCTACTCTTAGAACCGTTATTATTTACATTAATACTGCCATTCGCAGATTTACTTTGATTAACAATGCTGCTTCCTCGACTACCTCGTTCAGGAGTGTATGCTTCCAACTGTGAAATCTGGCCAGTTCCTCCAAGGTATCCCCGTTGAGATGGTGATGGAACGCTGCTACCACCAGTGATACCAGAATCAGTGGTTCCAGCAGTACCAGTAATAGTAGAACCACCACTACCGGTAGAAACAACACCGGAATAGTCAGCATACCCAGATCGAATCATCCCCGTACCACCAGATTTGAAAGATTGCTTTTGAGGAGTCGTGAATCCTCCCTGTAATCTTCTCTCCTCATCCAGCCGTTGCTCTGGAGGTTGAAGTATTGGAAATTGTGACATATTCAGAGTAGGTAAAGGTGGGAAAGAAGTTGAGGTGGAAGAAGAAGAATTAGGAAGATGAGGAGGATGAGGAGGGTGAGAAGCTAGTGGCTGAGGTTGGGATACTGTGCCTCCGGCGGGGGCTGATGTAATATTCATAATGGACGTATTTGATGATTGAGGAAGTGGTGATACTTGAGATGATGCCTTTTGAGGTGAGGACTTCTCATGAAATCTGAATGGTTGGACCTGTTGTCGAGGAGTTCCAGGCGATGAACGGGATTTGGCTGGTTTACCCATATTAGCCTTTTGAATATATTCCTCTTTAAACTGATCATTAATTTGCCATTTCATACCTTTACCAGTTTCATGAGCTTTCCTGGGGACTTTTTCAAAAGCTTTATTCAAAGATAAATTATGACGAATTGAATTTTGCCATCCGGATTTTGAATGTCTATAAAATGAATATCGACTCATGATCCATTCATAGATATCAGATAATGATAACATCATATCTTCAGTTGACATTATTGCTTGAGTTATCATTGTTGCATAACTATAAGGTGGTTTAATATCCTTAGCATCATCAGCGCTAAGGTCTTGATCAATGTAATGACTTGGTTGAAGAACTCCTCTTACTTGAGGTCTGGTAATCATAGCCACACCACGAGGATACGCAACACCATTAGCATTACCCGAATTCATATTCGATAATATGATAGATGAAGAAGATGAAGAGGCATTTGCGGCAGCCGCTGCAGCTGCAGCACTGGCCAAAGTAGCAGCAGCAGCAGCTATTTCAGGATTATGTTTTTGTTCTGATGATTCAACTGTAGAATTTTCGAACTTCGTTATGGGTATCTCTGGCGGGGGTTGCTGTTGCTGTCGATGTTGCATCTGCTGTTGTTGCTGTTGCTGCCGTAGTTGTTGATGTTGTTGCTGCTGTAATTGTTTTTGCTGTCGTTCAAAATGATCAAGTGGAATATTAGAAACAAGCCCGGTGCTATCAACATTCGCTACTAACACTTGTGATGGTGATTTTCGATGATTGGAATTGACTTTAGATGCGGGAGAACCACCACCTGCTGATCTTCTTGATGCAGAATTTATTGACTTTCTCTGATCTGAGCCTTCGGCCGGTGGTGGTGTCACTGCTGTCACGGCCGTTAAATTATAAAAAGCTGGAGCAACTTTCGGATCAACATCAGGAAGAACAAACATCATTTGGACACCTCCAATATCCAGAATATTTCCACTAAATAACCGGGTGGTTCCTTCTTTATGAGACACTTTATCGATTCTAACACCATTTCGTCCAAGAATAGTTAATTCCCAATATCGACCGTCCTGATTATATTGAATCGAAGCATGACGACGACTTACTACTTTAGCAGGACCAAGATCAATATGTACCTTAGGTTCAACTGATGACGATGGATCAATACTAACTTGAGGAGCAGAAGGTTGTTGAGGGGCAGATGGCTCAGAAGATCTCCCAAGAATAACCTTTAAGGTCTGAACATAATATGTCCAATTACGACCAGCCAACTTAGCATAAGCTTGAACTTCAGCATTGGAAGTTTTATGATTAGCATGATCTAGAGCGACTTGAATATTTGAATCGGGTAATGCTAAATTTGAAATAATCATATTGATTTCATCAGCAGATGGAGGCGAATCTTCTTGCTGCTGTTCGGGGATTTTTCGTCTTTTTGGAGATACCGAGGAAGATCCACCACCGCCAACATCGCTAGGGCCGCCAGCGGGTGGTGCTGTAGCATTAGATGGTGATCCTGGCGCCGAAGCTGAAGACCGAGAAACGTGTCGACGTTTAGTAGGAGATCCTTTACTACTCATATTTGCATTACGATAGACAAGATAATGATAACATATAAACAATAATATTGATTAATAAAAGAAAGGAAAGCCAAAAAAAAAGTATGATCAATAAAAGGTCGTTGTCTCTCTATCTTTCACTCCACTACCACTACTACCAGAATCTCCGACAGGTGGAGGTCTTGTATACGATCCTATTAGTTGAAATCTTGATTTAATAGATAAACACTTAATGATGATGATCGAGAACAAAGGTGCGATTATTTAAAACAATACTGATGCTGATGACGAATGGTGATGAGGTATCAAATGACCAAAATTTACAAACAATCGTACCCTGCTTACGCTGGAACAAACAAACTCACTCTTTTCGCGTAATAGATAATTGACAGGCTATTATATCCTTTTCAAAATTGTCCAACTTTCTTTCCTTCCAATGTAATTGATCTTGAATGATCCTGTTGTGAGTCTCTTTCTGAATCTTTTCCTTTTCTTGTATTCTGTGTTTTTTTTTGCAAAAGTTCAAACAAAAACAGATTCTACTTCTTCTTGTCTGGTTGCTACGGTGATGATGGAAGATGACAGGGTTCGTGCGGCTTCGTCGATCATCAGAGCTCATTGTACGTTAACTGCAGGATAAAAGTACGTTATATTAAAGATCGATGGATCTCTCTAGCTAGCTATGTATATAAGACGTGTTCAAAGAGCCCACGGCTATGCAAATCGATTCTTGTCTTCTTCTTTTTCTCGATTGTTCCTTTTTTCTTGCTACGATGGGAATTTCACAACGTCAGATTCGTTTGCCTTCCAAAGTTTAGAGCTTCTCCTTAGACGCGGCTGTCCTTTGTTGAGTCTCCGACAGATGGTGCTTCGGTCGAGGTTAAATGGGTATTGTTTCTCCAGCAAAACAAGCTGCGACCCTCCCTTCCCTCCCCGTGTTGTGTCTCCGGCGGCCCGGGTGCCGCCCCACACCCTGTTTGCTTGCTTCGCTTGAGGTTAAATCCTTATAGTATCTGGAGTACAGCGGGGGTCCAGAAGTAGTGGTTGTAGGTAGAGCCTTTACTACTCTATGTTCTTGTCTCAAATCCAACTGCTGGCATTTCGGCGTCCATGAATCTGCACCGTGGAATCGCTTTACAATGTCGTGTCTTTGTACTGATATTCGCGTCTATTGAGACTATATTCAGGAACCAACCAAGGCAACTTATTGCGCGTTTATCTGTTAAGATCTGTCTGGAAGAAACAAAGAAAACTTGTATTTCACGCGATAACTTGACCCCAGGCTCATCATCTGAGTTAGACAGCTGGCTCGTTATGTTGAGGCTATGTGATTGGAGGAGAGTGAATTTAGTAATTAATTAATTTCAAGGCATCCATTCGCATATAAGTTTTTACTGACGGTGGTGCTTCGTTTGGGGTTAGAAGGGTGCTGTTCACATTCAGATCTGAGCAGACCAAGAGAAAGTGAAACGACGAGGTTCTGATCAGCGATGATACCATCGTTTCAAAGCCTTTTGATCATGCTTTTGATAAATATCAAACAATCAACGGGGATTGATGAACCTGCGCAAAATTTAACCTACAACCGACACCGGGCCCGAGCAACCTGCAAATGTATGCATAATGTGCACATGGCCATGTCCATCATCATACGGCTGAATAGGAATTCGAAATCCGTGATTTTGTTTTGGGTGTGTAGCATTACCGTTAACTCATACGTAAGTTAAAGCTAAAGAAACGAGCCCGAGACCGGATATGAAGATAGAATAAGCAAAGCGAGTGATTTGATGATGATGCCATTTGAGGGACGATAATGATTTCTGAGTGAACGACATGAACGGCGCCAATTAATTGAAAAAGCAATTTATTTGATGGGTTGTCTCATATCCATTTTTTTGTTTTGGCTATTCTGCTGAAATATTTGTGCAAGCTGTTATCACGATAACCGGTTAACGCTAATAATTACGTAGCTTGACTTCTGCGTATAATAGGAAAGTTCCTGTTTTTATACACAACGTCACTCTCAAAGTGAATAGCCAAATGTATTATCAATCGGTGTGGCGGTGAAATGTGGCTGAAAGTGCACTACTAGCAGCTGGATTACTTTGTTGTGGCTAAGATACTAGACATTGGGGGCCAAGTCTGTGGCTGCCCCATGCCCTTGAGATCCACGTTAGTTTAAGTCAATGCTGGTCAGAGACAGATCTCTTAAAGACTTGACCCAGGAGAGGTCCTCCGGTCAGCGAATATTCATGTTACGGACAGGTGAGGGTAAGCCAACCGACTATATATAAATCTATCCGGAGCTGTATAACATCAGTTGAACAAATCAGAGATTGCCAAAGTAGCTTTGAAAATAAATTAACTGTGTAGCGGGGGATAATGTGTGACGCACGTGAAATCAAATTAACCATGACAAAATAATACATGCAAAATTAATAATAGATGACCAAGGGTCCAGAATACTATACTTGGTATGATGTAACATCTAAATGAAGCAGTGAGTTTCGAAGCTTTTAAACTAGTAGATTGTCGTGGATATTATTACTTGGCACTAAAACAAGCTTCGTGGTGGGTTAGGACAGTTGCATATGCATGAACATCATTAGCAAAACAGGTTAAAACTAGTGATTCGACTACGTTATATTGCATAAACTGCGAAAGGGCATGTGTGGAATTTTATTTAATTCTTTTTCGTTTTTTCTAGTATTTTTTCCCTATTTTCTTTTAGAATATACCAACAATCGTATGTTTAATATAAATAAACAATACGCAAGATGATGTAGAATCCGAATGCTCCGGAAAATGGAAACTGGAATTGCCGGCGTGGTGAGGCTCAAGCTAGTCCCATTATAGTATTTTAACTGTGACCATGAAGGGTTTGTGGGGGTTGAGTATAGGTTGATTAGTTACTGGAAGGAACTGAGATGTAGGTTAATCATATTCCAAAAACGATAATATGCAGTGCAGCAGGAACCAGATTAATTCTCAAAACAGATCAGAACACAAGTATAAAGCTAATCTTGCTAATACTATATTATTTGGACTGAAATGTTTCGCAGTTGATTTCGTCATAAATCCATTATTTTCCATATCTTGCGAACGGGGAAATTCCCCGAAGTTCCCTGACCATTCGCCAGAGGCTAGGAAAGATGAATCAGATTAGATAAGATGAGATTGTGATGTAATGAACAAATCCATGATCGAGCACCAGTGCGTAAAGTGCCGAATACTTCCGGGGCGAATGAATGGGCCCTCTACAATGGACGTTCTTCCCAGAATATCCTTCGGGTTATGACGCTAACGACAGGGCGATTTTCAGGGACCACCACAATCAAGAGATTCCCTGACCGCTGTAATCAGACAGGGCACAGCCGTACAAATTAAATATTGTATGTAGCCCGTATAGGTAAATCTTCGTGCGAGAATTTGGTTGTCTCAACCACGTTTGGAACGAAGATCTACTGTACATCTTAATTAATTAATTAATTGAGAGGGATTTCCAACTTTTTTTTAGCATAAGTCAGCCAGAAACAATCGGCTAGTACTGCATTTCCTTCCTTACTTTGACATTAATCGGAGGGGTTGCTCCTGCCACATTGTCTCTCACTGCCCTTGGGGCCCAGTCATTCCTTTGTTTATTATCCTTTGTATTGTCTCCTGCATCTGATACCAGGGATCTCTTTCAACAACAGCGAATAAGTTAAATCTAAGAATACCGGTAATGTTAAGTACATGTAGTTCCCCTATCTCTGTAATCGGTGGACACATAGGCTGGAGGAGCCGTATGGGTTTGGGCTGGTGCGGCTGGCCGATAAATCCCGATTGCAGTGAGTGGCCCCACAGCAGCTATATCTATGTCATTGAAAAACCTAATCTAACCACTTATGTAAAGCCGTTAAGCCGCCATTTTTTTTAGCAAGCGCCCAGACCTGTTTGGGAGTATCCTACACAAGTAAACGCGTGGTTGTGTTCTATATGCCTTGTTTCTATCTAATGCATTGTGGTACACATTAATTAGGCAGATGCAATACAGAATCGGTAACATCTAGTTAGGTTCAGAAGTATCAATATGCAGCAATAGTTAACCACTTACTCACAAGTATGAGTAACGGTTCAACAGCCAATAGTAAAGTAATACATTAAACGTTAGCATCATAGCTTTTTATTGTTTCAAAATTTTTTTTGGGTTGGCTTATGCAATGAAAAACCTATCCAAAATTACCCCCGTGGAGCTTGTTCTTTTTTTGCCCATAAAAAAAGGTCTGGGTCCTTTTGTTATGTCGTTATTACCTAACTGCTTACCGGATTGATACATTACAGTTATTTTTATTATTATTCGACTCTATAACCATCACATCACACTGCGTTGTACTTTATTGTGAGTAGCTTCACGGCCGAAAATTTTTGGACAATTTATTCGATAAACAGACAAACATATCCATAGTTTATTCATCTCTTGTTCCTGTTTTCTTTCTATATATTTATTCCTCTCACCAATTATTCTTTTTTTTTCTTTTTCTTTTTTCTTTTTCTGTTATTTTCATTTGGAAATTTCAGATATATATATATGCCAACACCCATCCATTCTATATCTAAGTTTTTTGAAACGAAGATTATTGGCGAGAGTGTATGTCATTTGTAGTAGAAGGTGTCGAAGATCTTGTTTATTCATATCTCAAAGGAATTCTTTCTTTCTAGATATTTTTGTTCATAGTGTCGACGTCAATCCCAACCGTAATCTGAAACTCAACCTTTCTCCTAGGTGTGTCAGCTTCGAATATATTTTTCTTTATATTATCATCATCATCGATTTGAGCAACGCCTATCGGAGACTACTGGGTTTTCATTTCGATAACCAAGTGTTTTTGCCAAGAATAATTGTGTGTGTGGGGTGGTTACAAAGGATCTACTTTCTTACTCATCTTCTTACCTTCTTCTCGTTATTGTTCGTATTCTGCGTAAACTTTTTTTCTAATTTAGAAACTGTTAATTCTATTTCTAATATCAAGTCAGACTTCTATTTATAATTAATTCTTCTCCATAATGTCTGACCCTTCTTCATATTATTATTATACCAACCTGGACCCTTCGGTTCCTTCTCAGAACTTTATCAAAGATGACGTTACTCAAATGCAACAAACTCAACCATTTCAACAACAACATCAAATGCATACTCTTCCCCCTCCTACTCATCAACCTCAAATGACTCCCAATTATGATTACGAAACACAAAGTGAATATCAGACTGATCCTCTTGGTCGTAAGAGAAAGCGCGTCATCCGAGCGTGTGATGAATGTAAGTAGCGTATCCGTTGTCCTGTTGATTCTGCGTCGATTCTTTACTCTCTTGCTTATGATCGGTGGCTGGGACCACCCGTCGGAGCCCAGCGTTTATACTAACTATTTTTTTGCCAGGTCGGAAAAAGAAAGTCAAATGTGATGGTAAACAACCTTGTACACATTGCTCGGTCTATTCATATGATTGTACATATGATCAACCTTCTAACAGAAGGAAGATTCCTGAAGGATTGAAAGCAGAGACAAAGCTGAAATGCGCTGAATCTATTATCGAGTCTCTATTACCTGGTGTTGATATTTATTCACCAACTTTTGATTTACAAAGTGCTATATCTTCTGCTAAAAATTCTCCTGGATCATTTATTTCTTCTTCTAAAGGAGGAGTAGCTGGTGGAAATGCTGGTTCTGGATCTGGTGGAAGTGCTACTAAACGATCTCCTGGAATGGTATATGCTAATTCACCGTTACGTTCAGAAGCTAGTGGATCTGTATTCCACTCTCCATCGAGTATTGATGATTCAACTGAGTTCAGAATTATCCTCCCTCCGAAATATGTTGCTATCCAATTAATCGAAGCAGTATGGGAGAATGCTTGTGTCTTATTTCGATTTTATCATCGACCATCGTTTATTCGTGATCTTGACTTGCTTTATGAATCTGACCCTGAAGATTACACCGATAAACAATATCGAATATTACCATTAGTTTATTCAATTATGGCGGTTGGTGTTTTATTTTCTATGGATAAATGTGAACAACTCGGTTTCAAAGATGCTAGTGAAGGTTATAAGTATTTCGTAGCCGCTCGTAAACTTATCGATATTACCGACACCAGAGATTTACATGCTATTCAATCGATTGTTATGATGATTTTATTTTTACAATGTTCGGCTAGATTGTCTACGTGTTATTCTTATATTGGTATTGCCTTAAGGGCTGCCTTAAGAGCTGGCCTTCATCGTAAAGTAAATTATAATTTCAACCCCATAGAATTGGAAACTCGTAAACGATTATTTTGGACAATTCGCAAAATGGATATTTATATTAATTCTGTTCTAGGTTTGCCGGTTAGTATTACTGAAGAAGATTTTGATCAAGATTTGCCGGTTGAAATTGACGATGAGAATATTACTGAAGATGCTTATTATCCACAGAAAGAGAACAAATTATCTTCAGCAGGAATAGCAAATGCTCATACTAGACTGATGACTATTTTAAGCCATGTTTTGAAACAGATATATACTGTGAATCCAGGAGGCACTGATAATAGTACTGGACCTAATAATAGTACTAATATCAGTGCTACTACTGGTGGTGGTGCAGGAGATTCCAAAAATCCAACTCCAGGGTTGCATGCTTCTAGTAATATTACATTTGCTAAGATTGTTGAACTGGAAAAAGAAATAAATCTTTGGCAGCAAAGTCTTCCTGATCAATTACGACATGGCGCAGATGTTCGACCAGAATATATTAAAGCCAATCGTTTATTGAGTTTGACCTTTTGTTATGTTCAAATTTTACTGTATCGTCCGTTCATTCATTATTTGAGTCCCACATTTGGCAGTGCCAATAGTGTTGGAAATCATCATTCGAATGATGAAAAGGGTAAATACTATGCTCGCAAATGTATTGTTGTCTCCCGACAGGTTGTTTATATCGCCAATGATTTAGTATCGAAGGATATGCTCAATGGTGCTTATTGGTTTTCTGTTTATACAATCTTCTTTTCAGTAGCTTGTTTGGTGTTCTATTCTCATGAAAACTTCAACGAACCTGACGCTTATGAAATCCAATTGGATGCTGAATTAGGTAAAAATGCCCTTGATAAGCTTAAAGTCAACAGTACTTCCGCTTCTCGAACTTATAATATTCTTAATGGTATGTTTGAACAACTTAATAAGCGTACTGCTAAGCTTCGTAGTGCCTCGGTTGCTCGAAAGAATGATGGAACAACGTTATTAAGTGATACTTCTATGCCAGAAGTAGCTAATCTAGGTACTGGGGACTTATCGCCTGATGGTTTAAGACGAAGAGCTAGTGTTTATCTTCCAGATGGAGGCAAGCTATTAGAGAGATTGGAATCTGTTGCTTCTGGATTCCCAGCTGTTGGAGGATACCCTGTTTCTACTGGAAGTAACAATAGTAATAGTAATAACAATGATGGTAGTAATACTGGTCATACTCATACTGGTAGTGTCAGTGGTATTGTATCATCAACTGATTCCCCCATTAATGGAGATCTTATATCTCAAAACTATGTTCCAGGAATAATGGATCAGGTCGACACACAATTATTTGGTCGATTCTTGCCTCCTTATATGATGCCACAGGCTTATAATTCTGCAGACACTGACGCTAGCGGTAGTAGTGGTGCACCTGATCAACAACAGAGTAATATTCTCTATAATGAAGTTGGTGATAATGATGATGAATCATCTGGCATAGGACCTCTGGATTCTGTTCCACCACTCTTGACGTCTCAGAATGCCAGAAAACCGAGTGAGTGGCGAAGAACCAGTATTTCAAGTATCTTTTCATCAAAGAGTTGGGATGATTTCCTTACGCAGAATGCAGAGATATCTGGCGTGAACTCTTTCATTAATTTGTAGGACTGTAGTACAAAGGAGGGTGCCAGAATCGGGAGCGAAATTCTTTTTATTAATAGTTTAATTTGTAGGAATTGTTTTTATGTACAATAATAATGATTATGAGGTTTATGTCTATAAAATCAAATGTTCTTCGTTTTCGACTAGACCAGAGTTTTTACTTTGTTCAAATAGAACATTTACCTAGGTTGTTGCGGGACACGTCCATACATAGCCCGTAGAGTATATCGAGATCATTGATAACAAGTTGTGTGAAGCTACTTACTATCGGAGAGCAGAGGGTGGAACGGCCACGCCCAGGCTGTAGTAGCTCGCTTCGCTCGACGACAGTAAGTCCAAGGGACGAGCCCCACTATCATACTACCTGCTTGCTCATAGTTCACTGGCCACAGCGTTTTAAGGCACACGCTTTAAGTGATATGTCTATCACAGATCATAAGAGAAGAATGGAACAAAATATAATGCAATAAATACGGTTTAAACCAGTTAAGAATAAATAGAGCCAAGTAAAAGGAATATGAAAGAAAGAGAAATAATAAAGGAGCCGTCATTCTAGGCCCTGACTTTCTGTTATAGATTAACTAGTCAAGATTGACCTCGACGTAAGTAACGATCAACTGAAATCTTCATCGTACGGATTTTTGCTGCCACCATTGTTCATCAAAGGGTAGAATTTATGCCGAGAGGCAACAGGTTGCGTTCTTCGCCACCCCATTGATCCAGTCATAGTCGAAACACGTTTTAATACAATAGATGGCTTATACAGAAATGTTCCCGTGGAATAAACCACTAAAGCTACTAGAGTTATTATGAAAAATATAGAGACCGGACTCATGCTTTTGTTAGCATTGACACTGGGGCATGCATAATGAGTTCGAGCTTCGAAAAAGAACGAACAGTTATTTGATTGAGTCACATAAGCTATAACGGCATCTTTGGTCGAAGTCATATCACGATCACATTTAAACATAAAGGTCGATGACATACGAAAAGGTGTGACATGACCAAATTGGTCTAAACATGGAGATCCATTTTCATATTCCAAAAGAAGGGAACGACCCCTGAAATAGGGCCTGGAAATTTCACTAATCGTTAGAACTCATACGCCACCTTCTGCCAGCCTGCTTCTTTTCGCTCTAGACTTGTTCATCTTATTGCACTCCACTCATTTTAATTCCAGTGCGTAATCCGGAACTCACCCCAAAGAATGTGTCACTCCATCTTCATCCATATACAACGCACCGACAGCCGACCTATTAGAAACATCTTCGATGGCAACATCAGTGAGTAGTGGGCTACAAACATTAACTGTGAAGTTGCTGGGAAAATCATGTCCTCGGATATGCCAGTCAGAACTTTGAATATGAGATCTAAGCTGTTAGAACAGAACTAAAGAAAAGCTGGCATTTCCGCCCTGAAATTCATCGGTACCATTGACCCAGGATACGCCATGCATTCGCTATTACCAACCAAGACCACCTGCTGACAAGTAAACATGATGGGGATGGGATCTGCTCGGCATTTATTCGACGTGACCACCGAGCGGTTGTCTGCCTCCGGCAGCCGTGGTGGGTGCGACAGGATCGAAGCCAAGCACCGGTAGACACACAATATCATCTGACAGTGAGGAGTGAGATAAGAATCAAAATGGTCCTTCCTTAGCTAGGTACATACTCATGCAAAATATTTTTCCGGGTAAGATGAGTTAAATCAACAAAGTTTCCCGTCAATTTAGAAGTAGTTGAGCAGAAGGGTATATCATCCTCGAGATTGGATTCGGGTTTACTGTTGGGTGGAGGAGGAACATAAGAACTTGAAATCTGGGACTCTACAATTTTTGCCGAACCTAATGAATTACCGTCATATTTAGCAGACTGTAAGGATGAACGTGGAAAATGTAAACTTGGAATATGAAGTACCATATTAGCCGTTCAAAAGGTTTGGATTATGATTACGTATAAACGAATCAATCAGATGGAGGTTCAGGTGATATAAGAAGTCAATAATGAATCAATATTCAACCGACAAATGAAGCTGTGAACGAATAGTGGTTACCAATTAATCAAGTTCCAGACCTGGCAAATCTATATTCTGTTGTATAAAACACACGCTGTTAAGAAGGTTAGAAATAAGTTTCAAGTTTGAATTAAGGTATCACCTTGTTCTTTGTTCAATTGAATCAATTCTTCCCAGATTCATCTATATCTATTTTCAAGGCTCTAACCAGGCAATTCATCATCGCTTCCTTTCCTTGTTCTTATTATCATTATCTCTTCTTCATTTCTTCACGCTGTCGTCACATCGTCACCATCCTCCTCCTACTCTTCATTTTACTCACAATCAAAATACAGATCTAAGAATAAGCTTGAAATTAAAAATCAAATCGAACTTTATCTTTAAAATTCGACTTGAGTTTTTTTTTGGAGTACAAAGTTAAAACTGCTCTATTTGAATCCTTTTCCTGAAGTATGACCATTAATTCCGCCCTGCATGCAACAAGCCTGTATCCTATTAAAACAATCTACAACGCCTTGTGTGCCTTACTATACCTCAATTCAATCTGATAATTATACAATAGACTCGAAACCAGCTGATCGTATAATAGTAGTATATACACACTACACAGTACATATATACCAACTTCAATAATCATTATCCAGATTTAGTTATAGGCATATTTGGCCAACTATATACGTGGATGACATCAGATTTATATTTAGATCTACGGTAGTCAAATACGCCGCACCTGTACGACAACTGTATATAACGGTTAATACCGACCACGGAGCTGAGTATGCCCTCGTTAATCGAATTTTACCCATTGAGGCACGTCGCTGACCTCTCTTGGTCCCGATGAGCACTGAATTGGTCTTTCTGAACACTGGGGATGATTTCGTCCATCTCTGAGCCCTGAAAGGTCATGGAAACGAAGTACAACCTGCCGGAGACTCGCACCACATTGGTGCCAATAGGAAGTCGGATCTGGGCGGATCGGGGGAGTAGGGGTTCGGTGATAGGTATTTCTATTATTTTCACTCAATTAATCTCTTCAATTAGTCTGAAGAGTAATGGGATTCGGTCAACTCTGTCAAGAACCTGTGGGCATGATCGACAATCTCTGACTGAGAGACAGCACATACTAAAGAGAAAACGACAAAAGTTATTTAATTAAAATACATGTAGAAGCTTCTAGTATACATATTAAAATAGGATATGCGGAATATGGTATGTTGGAAGAAATTCAATCTCTGGTATCTCGAATACAGAGGGTCATTTGGGTTTTTCATTTCTTTTGAAGATTTAGTTAAGATAACGAAGATCGTTTCCTAATCTGGAACCAGTTTGGACGACCGCATATAGTTTTTTAAACTTTTTAAGAGCGTGCTGGTTAGGGTTTCACACCAAACGTGTACATGTATGTACTGTAGTGCGACTATCTTAGACCGCAGTAGTGAGCGGGCCAACATATACAGGTAGTTAACGAGGTTATCACCACAATACATAGCCTGCTCGTTATAACTTAGGTCAAAATCTTAGTATTATCGTAGGTGGGGCTATATGGTAGATAAGAAATGATAATGAGCTTAAGCAAGTCTCTGGGCCTCTCTCTCCAGTGAATGAGACTGTTTGTCTTATTTGTTCAAAGTTGGTTGTCGTCGAGCTCAGGAACAATGTGGTCGCCTGTTCATAGTGGTTGTCACCAGTATTCTTACCATCGGCATGCTTATCATCGGCCATTATGGTTGTCACAGGTGGTTGTTAGCGATTCACTGGCTAGTTCCGATAGGTCAGTCATCGATTAGTCACCTGGTCAGCGAGTGCTGGTAACCTTCCCCAGAGTCAGCAGCGGGTGGTGGCTTGAGCCTCCGGCGGGTGGCGGTGCTAGCCTTCAGAGGTCAAAGAGTCAGTGAACTTGTTAGTCATGATTAGTCACTGATATGCAACCATCATTCCGTGAATTGGATCTGAAGTTTGACACTCATAGACATCATATTTCTTGTCTAAAATTTTTGATCCTAAAACATACGTTTTATTTTGGTTGAATGTAAATTTTTTTTCTTTCATGTTTACGCTTCAAACGATTCTCCAAGGATCGTCTCTCGGAAGTAGCAAAGAGGACGCGTGTGCAGGACCTTACATGCGCGTGTGGTTGAACGGCTCAGATCTCTTGCTTATATGTATACCAATCAAGGATAGATAAGCGAAGAACTCAGTGCTAGAGATGCTTCAGCCGGTAGATAGCACTAGGTAGTAGGAGACCAGGACGCAGGTAAACCCAACATACCTTATTTAATTCAACAAACAACTCCAGGAGTTAACAACAACCTATCGGGTCGGAATTTTTTTTTTAGATCATGCCCTTTCTCCTTCCCTTCCCCCACACCTTCCATATTTGGAGCAGACTTCCGCCAAAAAAAATTTTTTTATTGCATGCTAATCTCTCATTACTCGATAGTTTCCAGAGAGTGCTGGAAACAGCTAGATGCCAATGGAACGTGAAATGCTCTATAGCGGTACACTCATCGAAGTATATAGCAAGAGGGATCCCGAAAGTTCTCGAAGGATCTGGCTGCTTCCAAGTTGAAAGGTGGCTGGGATTGTTATCGATCCTACCCCCCTGTCTCTCTAGATGGGGAAGAAATGGCTGAGAGAAGCGCCCCCTTGTAAAGAAACGCCGCACAAGAATGCGGCGAAACTTGGTTACCCTCCTTGATTTTGTTTAAGAAACAGTCACACAAGGTAAATATAACGGCCATTTCAGGGTTTGGAATGAAAATTTTTCCTAATTGATTGGGAGATTGAGATTGACATATATAAAGGCTTGTTGTTCTAGTTTTTCCTGTTTCCCCTTTTCCTTCCCTTTCTTTTTTTTTTTTCCTTTTCTTCTTCTTTGTCAACTCACACCCGAAATCAAGGCATTTCCTCCTGAGTATTTAAATATATTTATATATATAAAGTTTTAAAAAATTCATAATGGTGAGTATTGGTGATGATTATTTCAGATTTTTTGAAATAAGAGAAGATAATACCTAGGAAAAGGATTGACACAATTTTTTGAATGAGATCTTTGACACTTCCAATTTGGCGAAGATTTTACCATTCTTAAGAATGAAGAATTTTCTCTTTAAGGGAGGCGAATTCTCTAGTAATTACTGTCAAAAGAAAATTAGAATGCATTCGTAAATGCTAAGAAGTTCCCCATGCTAACATTTATAGGGAAAAGAAAAGACTCACGTTAACGTCGTTGTCATCGGACACGTCGATTCTGGTAAATCTACCACTACCGGTCATTTGATTTACAAGTGTGGTGGTATTGATAAACGTACCATTGAAAAGTTCGAGAAGGAAGCTGCTGAACTTGGTAAAGGTTCCTTCAAATACGCTTGGGTTCTTGACAAACTTAAGGCTGAACGTGAACGTGGTATCACCATCGATATTGCTCTTTGGAAATTCGAAACTCCTAAATTCTATGTTACCGTCATTGATGCCCCTGGTCATCGTGATTTCATCAAGAATATGATCACTGGTACTTCCCAGGCTGATTGTGCTATTCTTATTATTGCTGGTGGTACTGGTGAATTCGAAGCTGGTATCTCTAAGGATGGTCAAACCCGTGAACACGCTCTTTTGGCTTTCACTTTGGGTGTTAGACAACTCATTGTTGCTGTTAACAAGATGGACTCCGTTAAATGGTCTGAAGCTCGTTTCGAAGAAATCGTCAAGGAAACTTCCAACTTCATCAAGAAGGTTGGTT
Organism: Sugiyamaella paludigena; assembly: GCA_030579875.1. NCBI lineage: Eukaryota > Fungi > Ascomycota > Dipodascomycetes > Dipodascales > Trichomonascaceae > Sugiyamaella > Sugiyamaella paludigena. The sequence goes on along the minus strand of JAKTRU010000001.1, from coordinate 187,855 downwards.
ATAACCCCAAACAGGTTGCTTTCGTTCCTATCTCCGGTTGGAATGGTGACAACATGATTGAGCCTTCTCCTAACTGTCCTTGGTATAAGGGTTGGAGCAGAGAGACCAAAGCTGGTGTTGTCAAAGGTAAGACTCTTTTGGAAGCTATTGACTCCATTGAGCCTCCTTCTAGACCTTCTGACAAGCCTTTGCGTCTTCCTTTACAGGATGTTTACAAGATCGGTGGTATCGGAACTGTGCCCGTTGGTCGTGTTGAGACTGGTATTATTAAAGCTGGTATGGTTGTTACCTTCGCCCCCGCTGGTGTTACCACTGAAGTTAAGTCCGTTGAAATGCATCACGAACAACTTGTTGAAGGTCTCCCCGGTGACAACGTTGGTTTCAACGTTAAGAACGTCTCTGTTAAGGAAATTAGACGTGGTAATGTCTGTGGTGATTCTAAGAATGATCCTCCTGTAGGATGTGCTTCTTTCAATGCTCAAGTTATTGTATTCAACCATCCTGGTCAAATCTCTGCTGGTTACTCTCCAGTTTTGGATTGTCACACTGCTCATATTGCCTGTAAATTTGCTGAACTTATTGAGAAGATTGACAGACGTACCGGTAAGGTCACTGAAACCTCTCCTAAATTCATCAAGGCTGGTGATGCTGCTATCGTTAAGATGGTTCCTTCCAAGCCTATGTGTGTTGAAGCTTACACTGAATATCCTCCTCTTGGTCGTTTCGCTGTCCGTGATATGCGTGTTACCGTTGCTGTTGGTGTCATCAAGTCTGTTGACAAGACCCAAAACACCGGTGGTAAGGTTACCAAATCTGCCCAGAAGGCCGCTAAGAAATAAATAATCAGATAGATTGAATGATTGTAGCCAAACAAAATTTTAAATATTAAGATATTTTTTTTTGTTCTTTTTTATGATTGTTGTATTTTTGATTCCTCTTTGATAAGGAAAGAGATGATGGCTGAGAAAGTTAAAAAAACTAATTTGGAGCAGTTGAAAAGTAAGAAGTGTTAAAAGTATTATTAATAAAAAAAATTAAAATATTTATCTAATTACCTCTATCTCTGGAGTCCTGTGGTTATGCCACATACAATGATTGTTAAGAGAGCAGCTGGTACCCAGTTTTCAATCGCAGACCCAGTCTGCAGTTGCCTCTGGCGGAGTGGCATGGAAACAAAAGGTCTCATTTTGTCTCGTAGTATTGGTTTAGAAATATGGAGAATAATAATAGTGGTATGGCTTTGAACAGCTCGGACATTCGAAGAATATCACCGTTTATCTTTGAAGGTCTGTCATCTGCCTCAAGAAGTTGCCTGAACTATTGAAAAATGTTGTTGTTAGTAATTTTAGTAACAATTCAATAAATAATCCGACCAGAGATTCAAAAAAAGGTCTACGCGGCTGATATTATTACCAGAACTCAATACCAATTGATAACAACTACAGGGGGATCAGCTTAACTATAGATGGCCCTAGCTATTATATAATGACTGTGTGTCAAGTAACTACCATTCTCTGCTACCAACTTTCTTGCCTCGAGTCTCCTACATCCACCCAAGAGAAGATACAGACAGCTAAGATCAGATAAGAAGTCCAAGAACGACTCAGCTACTGGGCTTTCAATCTATTATTAATCACGTAGGAAGCAAAAGGGGGATCATAAACCTGAAAGAGGAAGTAGATCTCGAGAACGGGAGCCATCTAATTTGCCAAGGATGAAGCACCCGATCTCAGTTAGAATAAAGATGGTAGTGGATTCGCCAGAGGCATATAACAGGAAAACGAAGGAGCAGGCGGAACAGACGGAGGAAGACGGGTCGTAATCGAATGCGACATCTACCGACAGTGATCTGACTCGTTCAAAAGCTAAGTTGACCCAGATCGCTGAAAGGGTTTAAGGAGCTCTCGGCAGAACGCTTTGGTGGCTGCATGAAATAACCAGTCATGCCATTTCAAGCCATGCAAGCCAAGTAGGGGTAAAGGTTCCGGAGATAAGAGAGATACTGAGATTCGGAGGTTGGAAGAGACGGAAGGAAGAAGACCGGAAAGGGGGGAGGTTCCGGTGATAAGAGGGGAAATGACGGGGGCAGAGTTGGTAGTTAAAGTCTAGACTTCCAATATTATTTGCCAAGGATGAACAAATTTATTCAAAGTAATAGGACATATGCATAACAGGCTAACAGCATAAGCTATTATTACTATTACCATGTGGTCAACTATTACCCATGTAGTCATAATATATGAATCATATTTAAACATTTTAAGTTAACGTTTATCAATCATCGGCTGCTATTGATAGACCGAGATACCCAATGCGATTACAGGAGATTTAAACGAAAGATTAGTCAAAGCTTAATATACTATTTTTATAAGAGATCTTCAAGCCGTTGTTGAGTGAGACTACCGTACATGATGTATAGATCGACAACGAATCTCTACAAATTAGACAGATTAGCATATACATTCACGGCGAACAAGGACTCGTTAAGAAAATAAATGAATTGTTAGTACTATATATATAGCGTTACAGGAAAGACATTTCAACGGGTTTTAACCGTTAAGAGATAAAGATCGAAGCAGCTAAAAAAAGAAAATTGGAGGGGTGAGGAAGAGAGGCCTATAAAGGCAGGAGATGGCACACTGGAAGAGCATTGCACGGGTGTCGTTCCGCATTGCCGTACCACATCGAAGCTCATTAACCGCGCTAATCCCCGGAAAATAATGGATACTAACGCTAACCGTAATACACGCACGTATTATTTGTGTGCCAAGAAACAAGCGAAAAAGTAAAAAGACGCTGTTAAGACTAGGTAAAGAGCAACGACACTTGACAAGACAGAATAAGATTTGCGACGACATGACTAAGATCCACCACCAAGACCATACAAATGATCACGTACATTTGTTTAATTGTCTACGGCATTCGGAAAATCTATCTCCATGATCATTTTCATAATATATTTATTTGTTTTTATTTTCAGATGAAGTGAAATGTTTTCTAATTGACATTCTTCGTCATCACTCGTTTCTGGTTTTCTCGGCTTCCCTATCTCTCGGAGATAAATCACTGACCATGCTCTAAGATAGTCCTAGTCGTTCTTTCTAACTATTCTTAGTCGTTTTTCCGGCTGGGCATTTTGGCACAGGCGGTCTTCAGACATTTTAATCCAGATACGAGGCCCGTTTCTATTTTTCCCACTAAGTCTCGAGCTCCGATATTTGCCTGGAATCCTTGAATTAAATCGTGAATTCATGAATTCTGTAGTGTCAGTCGGTGAGAAACAAAAAACCAGGGGGTCTTAAGCTTAGTCCAAGCTTCATGGACAGATCAGCGATTAATTAGGTTCGGGGAGATCTACCTATGACTATTATGACTCTCTCAAAAGGTTCTATCTGTTGACAGCCAATGCGTGCACTATATCCAACCACGGTGCAGAACCTGACAAATCTGCTTGAACTTAGCTGTATCAAGAAAATATAAAGTTGGGTGACATTGATACGTACACTGCATGAACAGGTCTGGGCATGGGCTGTGCATATATTAAAACATCAAAGACATATATAGCTTAAACGGTATCAGATTAGGTGATATCAGACATATATTAATTATACATAAGCTATCAGATGATGGGGATGAGCCTGATGTGCTCGAGACTTATTTCCTGACATTTCTCCTCTGTTCTTCTCGAAATAAATGGGACGCTAGGGATGCTCATGCGAGAAACCCCCTCCGTAGATTGGACGCTAACCCAAGTACGCTAAGGGTCCACCTTTTTAGCCTCCGGAGATTAGGGGCTTTGCTCCCTAACTCTCGCTTGGCTCGAGTTTTCTGGCGCTTACTAAGTTCACGGACATTTGTTGGTCCTATTAATCCTATTAATTAATTATGCCACCTGTCAGAAACTCTGGGACTATTCTCCAACCGCCGGAGGCGTGAAGACGGAGGATCCTCTGTGTAGTGAACAACAGATGGAAGCTCGTAATCCCCAACTGAGAGGAAATCGTGCCACCGAGCGAGTACCACCCGTCGGAGACTCGGCTAGCAAAGGGGGTCAAGGCGGGGAAGAGAGGGCTGGGAACGAACAACTTTAAACATATTAGAGTGTGTTTGTTATCTGTGAGTGACAGGAGGACGTAAATTTTGCGTGCCCAGCCAGACTTCGGTAAAAGTTTTTTACGTTACGAGCTAAAATGGTCACAGTTGTTCATTTCTCTCTCTGTTTCCGGTTAAGCGGGTTATTATTAGTTACGTCATTTTAGCTCTCCTCCCAACTTGGCTGCAGACTCACTGAAAAAATCTCTTGGCATTTTTCCAGGGTTACTTCAAAAGAATGGACCACTTGGTGGTGTTGGGAAGAAAGGGAAAGGGAAAGTGGAGAGGCTGCGTAAAGTGGGGAGAAAAACCAAGTGAATATCTGTTAATAAAAAAACTGCGGCATGTAACAACATATAAGCATTTTTATCTTTCTACCTAGATATATATATATAATAAGCTGTTGCTGCTGACCTGACGGCTCTAATTCTTTCTCTTTTTAACTCTTCTCTTTTTCCTGCTTATAGTCTTCTTCAAACAACTATCTTCATCACATATATATATATATATAAGGGACTCAAGTTCATAAAATCTGACAAGAGTTATAATAAATATATATATAATAAAGGGAAGATATTATTATTATATATATTACATAGGACAACTGACACAGACAATTACTTTCTCAAAGCGATTTATAACAAGAGGATAAGAGGATATAAAAAATATAATATCTTTTTTCTTCCTTTTTTAAATCTGGTTTTGTTTTGTATTTTAACTTATTTTTCTTTATTTGGCTTATCTATCATCTGACTTACTCATTCTGCTCATTATGAATCATATTCTTCAGTCGTCTCAAGGCATCTCAAATGCAAATTATAACCCTGTATATTCACTTTCTTCTTCAGTAGGTTCTACTATGGTTGCGATCCCAGTTACATCTCCTGCTCAAAGTGATGGTTCGAATTCTCATAATGGTTCTGCTTCAGGTTCACCAACAACACCAAAATCTTCTATAACCAATTCTTCTGCAGTGAACCCCATGAATAATAATAATGATACTAACACAACCTCAACCAATACTAATTCTTCTATTTCGCTTGTTCAATTAACGCAACCAACTTATGATTTATTACCTTCTCCTCCGATTACTGCGGAAGATGATGCAACCGCTACTGCAGATGTCTTAAGTCATCAGACTCATCATAGACATCATTCATTATCTTCTGCTCGTGATGAAAGATCTCCCTGCTCTGCGTCTCCTAATGGAGGTTCTATTTCGAGCTCGAGTTCAAGTTCAGATTCTTCTGACCCCCCTTTACAATGCAAATGGTTAACTTGTCAAGAAACTTTTATTAATCCTGAAGATCTTTATACTCATCTTTGTGAAGCTCATGTTGGTAGAAGATGTACTAATAATTTATCTTTAGCTTGTCGTTGGGATACCTGCAGAGTTATTACTGTTAAAAGAGATCATATTACTTCTCATATCAGGGTTCATGTTCCTTTGAAACCTTATAAATGTGATTTTTGTAAGAAGTTATTTAAGAGGCCACAAGATCTTAAGAAGCATGTTAAAACACATGCTGATGATACCATAGTGACAAGAATTCCATCTCCAAAAATGGATCAGTATCTTTATCCACATCAGCAATCGTCTTCCTATACTTTCCATCCTCATCAACATCATCAACATCATAATAATCAATCTATTCCTCCTTTAATGGCAACGATGAATTCTTCTTCTGAATATCCTTATCCTCCATTATATTCATCCGGTCAAGTTCAGTTGCAACAACAACAACAGCAACAACAACAACAGCAGCAGCAGCAGCATCATTTACAACAATTATCTTCTCCTCAGAATTATTCCTCTGTTGGCAGTACTAGACGAAGTATTTATGGCGGATATGATGATCCTTCTGTTGCTCCTGCTGCTGCAACTGCTGTTCCAGCTGGTTCATATAATAATAACAAAAAGCGTGCCTTTGATGTGACTAGTGAATTATTTGATGATATTAAACGATCTCGAGTCACTCCTGTTTATTCAAATGATATGTCCACTCGACTTTCTAGTATGGAATCAATTCTAGGTATGCCTGCAAATTGGGGTTACACATATTATACCGAGCCTGGTAAGGCAACTGGTAATAATGCCGCTGTTGTAAGTGGAGCCACGACAACCAATAGTGGACCTAATTACAGCAACAACAATAACAGAATGCTTCCTTCATTCCGTTCCACTCAGGAACTTCTTGAAACTGATCAGTTTTTGTCACAATTGTCTTCCAACATCTACAGCAATTATTCATCCGTTGCTCCTGCTGCATCAGATAAGGAAGTGGATTCATATTCACAGTCTTATTCTCAGAGACCGCAGCAGCAGCAGCAGTACAATGGAAACACTGGATCTAGTTATTCATCATATTCAAATACCTATAATGGTGGAAGTAAATTGGCAGCTACAACCAGCTCGACATTATATCCAGTTTTGCCTCCTACTGCTTCTGCTTCGTCTAATGGTACTTCATCTGATTTCAGCTTCAATTCCAATTCCACGACAAATTATCCCCAACTTGCTAGTAGATACGATCATGATTATGCAAGACGACAGTCTGTCGGTGTTACTCAACGAGCTGCTCCGCCTAGTCCTAAAAGTGTTGTGGAGGAACTCACTGAATCATTCAAGAAAGTTGATATCAAGGAAGAGAAATCTGTTCAAACAACCCCAGAAGCTGTTGATGACCAGACTATGTTAAGACATATTGAGATAGTTGGGACACTTCGTAAGATCATTGCTCAACTTTTGGAGGATGACAATAAACAGGAGGAACAGGCCGGAGCTTCAAAAGAACCAACTGCTACTAAGCAATATCCAAGAGTAGCTGCTTATTAAATAAGTCGATCTATCTTCGTTTTCGTTTGAATTTTTTATAATAGTATATATGCTGTTTGTTTTTACTGGTTTTTATTTGATATTTTTTATTTATTAGAGTACGGATAATGAAATGATTTTAAAATAAAACAAATTGTCTTGTAATAGGTGGATCTCTCCACGCAAGCCTGCATCGGACGCATGCCCCAGGCCCGGGTGTGCCTACCCGCTCAAGGCTTGGAAAGGTGAGCGACAAGCACATAATGAGGTAATCAGTTATACTAATCACTCCTTCAGGGCCCCGACAACTTTATATAACACTTGCAGAAGATATTCCTCCTGGAGTCTTCTGCCAACAAGTTGTAAACCAACTGGAGCATTCATGTAAGTTTCAGGCGAATAATTCTCATGATATTCTCGTTCAATGGGATTTCTGATTGGGTAATCCTCAGTTGCAGTATCGGAACGTTCCACTTTTGTTACAGGGAAGACTGCAGAAGGAAAATCCAAATAATTCCAGTAACCTGTGTATCCCCAATAATGACCATTATTGTGAGGAGGAGCAGCACTCGCATGAACAGGACACAAAATAGCATCAGGAATTCTTCCCGACTTTCCTTTAGTATTATTCCACAGGTCATTATACTTCGTCTGGAAAGTTGCCCGATGCTTATTAAGTTCCCAAGTATCTTCAAGAGAGAGCCTTTTCCCGCCGAATGTCTTCAAAAGCCATTGAATAGGATGGACTGGCGGATCAATATCTTTTGGCATACATTTTATATATTCTTCTCCACCATCAAGCAAAAAAGTTTGCATAGTATTTTTGTAAACTGTCTCTGCCTCAGGAGATGACCAATAGATAATCTCATGACCAGCTTGCTTCAGAGCAGTCTCAACTACCTTCAGAGCTCTGTGTACCGGAGGTTGAGGTCTCACAATACCATCATCCCATATAATAGCAATACACAGCTTCTCAGGAACAGCAATTTCGGTTTCATGTTTCCAAGGAATAGGAACTATACCCTGTTCAATATACCAGGGCTCACCAGAGAGAGAGGCTCTGCAGAAAAGATCCAAGTCTTTAGGGCTTCTAGCCAAAGGCCCCACACATCCAAGTATATTTTCCATACCGTCATGATTACCTAAAAGTCCTGAATGAGGCAATCGACCAACTGAAGGCTTCAATCCATACAGACCATTAAATGAAGCGGGTGTACGAATGCTACCACCGATATCTGTTCCAATACCAAGCGTAGATCCATTCAAGCCAAGAAGAGCACCTTCGCCCCCACTACTGCCACCACTTGTAAGACTACTGTTGAATGCATTACATGTACGCCCATACAAATTGGATACGGTCTCTAGTGCTAATAAACTCTGAGGATTGGTAGTCTTACAGATTATTACAGCTCCTGCTTCTTTCATCTTCTGAACTATAAAAGAATCTCTATCTGAGATTTTATCTGACCATTGGATATAGCCACAAGAGGAGACAGTGTCTTTCATTAAGATATGCTCCTTTACACTAATAGGCAAACCATGCAGTAGACCAACAGGTTTCTTGTTTGTCTGATAAAACTCATCCAACTCCTTCGCTCTTCTGAGAGCATCTTCTTTAAAGAACTGAGTTAAGCAATTTGTCTGTCCGTTTGCTACAACCGCTTGTTTAAGAAAAGCAGTAACCACTTCAGTAGATGTGATTCTGCCTGAAGATATCTCAGTTACTAATTCCAGAGCAGGTTTTTCAACCCATGCCTGTTCTTCCAGAGTTAAAGCTTCATGAGATAGGTCCAGATACGTTTTGATACTGACAGTCATGACGGCGGCTGATGCGAACTAGATGATGAACGGTGAGGGTGAGGACGAACAAAATATAAGGCGGTTCTGAAAAACTGTTACATGTAATTTAATTTTGTACTATGAATTTGGAGCAATAGATTGAGATCAGGGGGGATCGGGACCCATTTTTATAATCCATCTGAAACGCATCAAGCCTTCCCCGTCACTGGATAGGAAGGCTGCTGATCTGTGAGCCGTCCTTAGCTAAGTTCATCTTAATATTTAATATTTTTCATGTGCAATCATATCATGTCATGAAGTTGTATGAGTTTGAAGCATTTTGGTAAGATGTCTTACCGCGGCTACTTATCGCGGCTACTGCCAGAGATGGAGTTATCTGGTCGCGGCTACCTGCAGCGGCTACTCATGCCATAACAATTACACCAATATTATGTGTACTGACACTTTCGCCTTTCTTTAATTTGCGGGTGTAAGAGAGGCAACAGGTGAGGTGGCGCACTGACCTTCTTCCTCACCCAGCACTCGCTTCGCTCAAGGTTGATGCCGCCAGGTTATAGTAGACGGTTGTTCAAGACGATCTTAAATCTGGAGAAATGCGAGCGACAGGTCTTGGGTGTAGGCCAGACTGTTGGCCGAGAGTACTAATAAGAACTACATATTAAAAGGAAATTTAAAAGAATTCCCACGGTTTTCACGGCCGAAAGTGACCGTCTTAGGATCAACTAGCGTGATTAACGTAACAGGTTAACAACAGATGCCCTAGAACCTATCTGCCGATCTTGGTGGAGACGGTTAATATTAGAGGCTAAATCTGCGCCGATCCTCTAAGAATTAACTAACATTGCAGCCGGGGCTATCGACAGTTACCAGTAGATTGAAGTTCGTGCTGTATTACTTTTATGATATCATAGAAGTTTCTTCGAGGCACGGATCGATATGGGGGTAAGTCGTACCACATATAGAACTCGTTCGAAGTGTACCAGGATCAGTTACTCCCACTTCAAATGAGCGCAGGTCTCTCGGAGACTGGGAAGTAATGTTACAGTTCACTCACCCGTTTACTAAATAGAGATGATATAGCGTAAGGGTTTGCGTGAGACAGTAGAAGATGGAGATAACTACAGATCCCTTAATGATCCGAACAAAAACCTGAACAATGAATGAAAATAAGTGACAATCAAGGCTATATTGAGAGTTATCAGACGGGTAGGGATTGATAGAAGTACTCCGTTTGTTAGCCTATAGAACTAAATATCTTTAGCGTAAACAACACAAAACACGAAGGATAGCTGATTCGAAACGAGACAGTTATTTTAAGAACTGCATAGTCCAGTACGGTACCCACATTTTATTCATTAGATTTCAATCTTACATCCAGCTACAATTTCCTGAGTTTTTTGAAGTCGGCGGGAATGCTGCACCGACTCCCGCTAGGTGAAATTTGCCATAATGGATGTATTGGCTCATTATTGGAGTTGTCATCACAGGGAACTTAACAATTCAACTCTTTACAGATTTCGTCAGAATGGTGGTTAAGTTAGCTGGCAATGGTACAGTATGTCCGGAAGGCTTCAGTGCCATTGGCACTAGTGTGCATAACTTCATCATATCTACTTTCATGCATGCGCCCCGGCGCGCGCGCTTCGTTAGAAATTCACGTGACACAATGCATAAGTATCAAGTATTGATTACTTTTCCGGATAATCTTGAAGATTGTCTCACATGCAGCAGACACAATAATAACAATATCTCTGATAGTATTATTGCGGATTAGATGGGGTAAAACCAGGAATAAATGAAAAGAAGTAAAGCTGGTTGCTGGACGTGTAAGCAGAGGAAGAAGAAGTGTGACGAAGGAGGCCCACCTTGTGAAAGATGCACCAAGGCTGGGGTTGACTGCCTTGGTTATGGTGAAAAACCGACCTGGCTGGTGAGGTCATCAAATGCCAAAAGGAAGAAGACATCAAATCTTGAAGATCAAATAGATCATTCAGGAAAATCAACTATCACTAGTGATATTACAATAATTGGTGGTAATAGTAGAAGTGGTATTACTGATAGTAGTAGCGGCACTACCAGCACCACTCCTGGAGCTGGCACAATTTTGTTACGGTCACCATCTAAATCACCAAATAGAGATCATCCCAGTTTTCAAAACTCTGGTGAAGCAGGAATGACTCGAATTACTTCAATTGTCGGAGATTATCCTAATCATGACAGATCAACTAGGCAAAGTAGTATTGGCTTACTTGAAAGTAAGCGAAACCGATTAAAGGAACATGAAGCTGAACTACTACTTCATTATCTCGAAAAAATATTTCCGTTACAATGGCAATATTATGAGGGTCCTAATGCATGGATCCTACCTCTATTAAGGAAATCTAAAGCTCTTTATCATTCAGCATTATCCATATCAGCTACTCATATGGCACTTGAAATTAAAGAATTAGATGATGATTTGCAGATGCATCATCAATTGACCCTCCAGGAGTTGAGGTCAGCCATTATTACTGAGCAGAGAAGTCGTGAATATAACATTCAAAGTCTGGCAGCAGTTGTTATGTTAGTGTCTTTTGAATTATTTCAAGGAGGTCATCAGAATTGGCAACATCATTTAATTGCTGGAGTAACTTTAGTTTCCATAATCGATAATGCGAAGAAAGAAAATACGAATGGAAGTAAGCCTCTCAGAATACTTGATGACGATAGTAATGCACTCACCAGGGAGATTTCTATGGAGAATGTTCATAATATCAGTCATTATAATAATAATCATAATCATAATTCTAATACTACTACTAATAATAATAAGCTTAAACGGGAGGATGCTCGTGCAACTGCTTCGTTAGATGCAGCTGAGAAGTTCTTGACATCATGTGTTATATGGATGGACCTGATATCTACAGCATCGACCGGACTACCATGTCAGTTGAAATCATCTTATCTAGACAAGCTGGTTGAATCTAATAACACTATTCTTCCTCTCGAAGAGCTCATGGGATGTCGACTAGATGTTCTGGTACAATTAAATGAAGTTTCAAAATTACGAGTTTGGAAAACTAATCAAGAGTCTTCAAGAAGAATTTCAGACACTCAATTAGCAAATAGAGCTTCTTCAATCAAAAATATTCTGAATTATACAGTAGAACTGGCCGAGAAAACGGTAATACAACAACAACAGACTCAGCAACAATCACAAGTGGAATCACAAGTAGGTAGACAAGTTGACCTTATACGGAATACTACTAGCCTCTTTGCATTAGCGATTTCAGTTTACCTGCATGGTGTTATCTCTGGATTTTCTCCAGATGTTCCTGAAATCGAATATGCTGTTGAAAAGGGTATACTCTTACTTGGAAAAATCTCAGAGACATATTACAGAAATCTCGTCTTTCCTATTTGTGTACTAGGATCAATGTCTAAACCCCAATACCATGATTACTTTTCCCGCATCTTTGGTGATGATCCTACTGAGCTATCCTTCGGAAACATTGCATTATCAGCAAGAATCATGCAGCATACTTGGGTTTTACGTGGAAATAATAGTGAGTCAATTCCAGTGAGTTGGTTGGAATCAATGAAGGATTTGGGTTTAACTGTCTTATTAGTATGAGGCCTCCGACAGATGCCGTGGCTGGTTCTTTATTTATCTTGCGTATTTCGTGTACTCTTAGTGGTAACTTGCCACTTAATAATTTCTAATAGTAGCGATGTTGTTACAAGTGTATTGTTTTGTATAAAAAAATTAGTCTGCTGCGTCAGCAATCTAAGTTCTTAAATGATGAATAAGGTGGGATGGAAAAAGAAAGTACCAATATCTGGTCTAGGAATACCACAGATGTAGAAGACTTATGTACCAGAATCCTAATCTGAAGAAGCCTCGATAGAGTATTTCTCCCACCTTCGGTTCTTTTCATTAATCATGTCCGATATATGCTGTTGGACTGACCGACCAAACTCCGAATTGTAACTAGATTCGACAGGAGTACCCATTTTTCTATATAAAGGGATAACTCCAGACCATACATCAGGTCGGGAACCAATGCGTTCTGCAGTTCCAAAGCCTGTTCTGACTTTAGCAGAAGCTGATGAAATAGATACTCGTACCACTTTGACACTGTTTAATGCTTGCTCAGTTATGGGATTAATATTTTCCCATCGATTGGGAACCATATGGTCCATGACTCGTTTCATAGCATACGCAGTTTCATCTGAATCGGTTACTGCTTCAGCTGTTCCATGAATCACTGCTGAACGGTAGTTCAATGAGTGTCCATCAGGAGTAAATAATAAAACGATTCCATCCACTTGTGTAGCTGTCACACATACTTGTAGAGGTTCTACCTTCGAGCCTTTATATAACATCGAGGCAATATTACCATGCAGATAAATATCATGTTCTCCTTTATTTCCATAATTTCCCATAACTCCAATCATTGGTAGATTCTCAATCTGACCAGTAATTGGTCGACAAAAAGCAACATGTACTACTTGAGAATCTTTGATAACAGAATGAATAGTTTCATAATCATAGTGGGCCCGATGTTTATGAATTCTTACTTTATTCTCTTCCGACTGCTCATATTCTTTCGATGTCATTTTGAATTTTTGACATACATACAGACGTGAATTTTAAAAAAGTCGCCGGGTGGAATTCAGTTCATTCATATACAATTTTTTTTTGCAAATCAAAGCGTCAGGTAGCAAATACGTACAGTTCTCTACATCTAGATCTTGCAGATCTTATATAAACTCTAATTACGGGCTAACGTTGTAGATTTGAACGTTATAGGTTTGTAACATAAGTACATGTAACCGCGCGGCTACCAGACATCTGCAAGGTCTAGATGGATTATTTAAGATGATAGCTTGGTAACTTGGAATATCTGAGCACCCTACCCCGGGTTGTCTCTGGCGGCTGCTGCCTCGCCCGGTACTTGCTTCGCCGAGCTCTGCCGCCCGGCACTAGATTCTAGTGATTTTGCAATGTCTTTTAAAGTGATATAACAAGATAGCTGGGCCCACACCCGCTTCACCAGACCAACGAGAAGAGAGAAAAACAAAATTGCGCCGTATGCAGTTTCTTAGATATCTCCTCCCAACTTCTATGTCCAATATTCCATTAGTGGGCAGACTGGATGTTGCACCATCAAAGCTATAAATTGCCTTCGAAACTTAGCGTCCCCAGACTAAATAAATGTATTGGACTACAATCAATTTTCAAGTAGCCGCCATAAAGGCGTTAGTTTTCTAGCGTGGAACGGAACCTGTGAACATGCATGACGATCAGATGAGGGATGGTCGAAGCTGTCCGTTTGCTAAAGACCCTGCCGATCTTAAAGTAATACAGGCAGACACATCTTAGAACTGTTAACAGTTATACATATGTCGCAATAAACGATTGAACCATGCCACTGGGGATCAGCAGCTCGATGAAATTACCTCATAGGTTATCATCATACTCAATGAACTTTCACCTGCCGTTACATATAATTTAAAAGTTGGATTTCATGCCATCAGATATCTCACTATGCAGCATTGCAAACCAAAAGGCAATATATTTTGACATTAGATGGACTAAAACGAAGGGTCTGTTCTTAGGATAAGATATCTCTACTGGTGGCCCAGTGGTGGGACCCATAACAGATATATTTGTTACGCTCCTTACCCCAACATGTTGGCTATTTTACCCAAAGTACTCGACTTTTCCAAAGGAAAGCGATTTGCTATAGAAGTTAAATTTCCACAGACTTATCTGATTAACTTACTCTAAAGCTGAGATTCATTCATGTCTCGCTCGATTGATCGCAGAGATTCATTAGAGCGCCGCATAAACAGCCTCACATCAACCGCCGCAAAATTATGCGGCGTACTTTGGAATCATAACTAAATTTTTTTATTTGGCCCTTAGATGTAAAAAATATATTTTCACTTTCACTGCCATTTTGTTCACCGAAATATTTGGCCATTAATTTAAAGATGTTAAATTTTATACTTAAGAAAACTGGACTGAAATCTCCTGAAGAGACTGAACAGTCACAGCTACCACAATCACAAGGATCAGAATCGCAATCGCAGTCTCAATCGCAGCCAGAGTCACAGCTCTCGGTTCCTCATGTTGATAAATCTACTCAGACCATCATTGAACCCAGTAAACATGTTGGGATCAGAGTCTCTGGTAAACAGTGGAAGGTTTCAAAAACGCCATTAAGAACGAAGGCAGTATCAAAGACCACATGGGAGAAGAAAAAACAGCAGACGATGGAAATGAAAGCCGTTAAGGCTCGAGAAAAGGAGCTTAAAGAAGAGAAAGAACAAGCTAAAAAGGAAAGAATCCAAACCATCAAGGATCGTCAGACTGCTAAGGAGGAGAAAGAAAGATATGCTAAACTAGCTGAGAAGATGCATGCTAAGCGAGTAGCTCGATTGAAGAAGAGAGAGAAGAGAAATAAATTACTTAAAGAGCGTTAAAAGAATAGGTCCGTTGTCAAACAAACTAAATGTACTTCCGGAAATTAATTATTTGCTTCCTAGCATTTCAACTGCTTCCATGGACTGGATCTGGTAAGTGGATCGTTTCGTTTTTGCTCCGATACTAATGTCCCAGAGTGTCTCTGATGAAACAATGCCCATCTGGCTGTATACCAACAGTGTTACTTCTGTATCTACCAACTTGCTCGAGATAGAGCAAATACCTGAGGGCATAACTTACCTAATGGTGGTTTGAGATAGGTGACAGAGGAGTGCGAGGCGGGCTAGGCGGGAGAAGTCTGTATAATTATATTATTATATTATATCGTACATATGATGTAATACAAAATCAACCCTATTTAATATAAACAAGGTCACCATTTGCTTGTATCTTCGAGTATCCACATTCCCGAATAGCTCTGCCTAACTCGTAGATAACTATCATATAATCGTATCTAATTAAAAGTCGATCTCGGCTTATAAATCTTATTAATCGAATTGGCTCCTCTTCTTCATTAACTATTGTGCGACAGGGCAGGTCAGTTACATGCTTCGATGAGGACAAGGAGAATGCACTTTCCAAAGTAGAGGCATGTAATGAATAAATTAAAACTGAGGATCCAAAGATTGAATTTTCTACAATTGCCAGCCGAGTGGCATCCAGAGAGATGCACCATAGATACGATGGATTGGATACGATGATTGGGTATGGAGATAAATCTAATCGTTGAGCTTCGAAAATCTCTTCATCGTCTTCATCATCTTCATCGTTTTCTTGTCCGTTTTCTTTCCCATAGTCATTATGATCTTCGCGTTCATCTTCGTCTGCTTCTCCGTCTGCTTCCGCAGTAAGCTGATTGTGACCTCCTTCTTTAACTGATGATTCATCTGATCGCTTTTTCTCTCCATTTTTATTCCTTGAAAAAGATTCAAAGGTCTGTGCCTGCGTATCCGTATCGACCATTTTCATAATTGCTGGGGTAAATGAATTTTGTGAGTTATTATCATTATCAATCACGAATCCGAAAAAGCAATTGTCATAGGTCAATGGTACAGCATCTTTCAATGGAACATATGAAGAGATTTCTTTACTGACCAAGAATTTGAAATATTTCCATAATAAGCCACGCCGGATAGAACTTGTCGAAGGATCAGAGTTTGGAGGGTTTTGTCCCAGGTTGTCATCATGTACAGAACTATCATTAGACTCATTATTATCGGCGTCGTCTCCTTCCAGTTCACCGCCACCCGTCCTGCCAAACACTACGGTTTCATCAATCCCAGACGGGATAGTCAAAACCCTATCACCGCTATAAATCTTCAAATCCAGATCCAATCGATAATGACCCACATCCATTTCTTCCAATGTATCCAAATTCACCAGTAACAGTCCACCTAAACGTGAGAATCTCATGAACATAATCTGTCCACCTGCAGAAAGCTCTAAAGTTATAATGCTGGAAGGATATTGGCAAGAAAATATTTTGGTTCCGAGCTGTCCTTCTTCTCCCTCCACTCCTCCTCCTCGTTTAAAAAGTTCGACATATCCAGGATTATATACAAATGCAATATATTCGTTATCAGTGCTGATAGAAATAAGGTCCGGTAACGATCGGTCATCTGGTAATCTATATTTAGACTCTAATCGAGGCACATAGCCACTTAGATCGTATACTGATGCTTCATAAGATTCATTCTCTTCACCTTCGGGTCTACCATCCTCTTCGGCCTGCTGACCCCGTAATTGGCCGTTGTTATTTATCCTATTATTAATATGATTGCATTGATTGCGCCTCCTCCTGACTATAATCATTTTTGTACCATCTGGAGAGAAATGCTCTCTTTTGTAACCAGAAATAGAAGGACCCCCACCTGTCATCATTATCCGATGTATAGGATAAATTTCTAAACTTACGAAGTAATATCGTAATATATTTATGAACAGATCACCTATTAGTAATTCATTACCATTATTAGTCTGACTCTGACTCTCACCCTGGCTCGAATCAGGAGTGTTTGTGGATATTGAACTGACCAGGCGAGATCTAACAGAGGGATCAGTGATCATTGAGTCTGGCAACTTCCTTATCTGCAATCTTTCCAAGTTCCCCTCACGAGAAACATTTCGAAGTTGCTTACATGAATGCCTGATAGCAAGATACGAACGGATATCAAGCAATGAAAAGATTCTATGGAGAACCTCGGGAGGTAAGTCCTGAATATTTAAGGGCATTATCGACAGAACATATAGTACCGGAACCCAATCAAAAGAATATTTGCTGGTCCAAGGTCTACGACAAAATTAATAATATTATATACAATCACACTTTATGATCTACGGATATGGAGATAGATGTAACTTAAGAATGAATGATAATCTTAACGAAGCTTCCGACTGAAAGCTAGTGACATTTACAGTCCCAATATGCCTGAGAGGTACGACCGTAGCGAAAATGCGGCTTATGAGGCTCTATGCGGCGAAATTTACAAAACAGAACTGAGAGAACCGGAGAAAACTCCAGATCAATTCTCATTCATATTATATCGAAAATGACGGAATATATGAATCAACCAACAGTTCAGAATCCGTGCAAGTTTGCTATCAATGATCCAGATTGGGCCTATTTACACTTGAAATTGTAAGTAACTTTTAAATTTCTGACAGTTGTATCTTTATATGAACTAACAAACAGATTGACAGATGTTGAAAATCCATCATTAGACCTAATTACATGGAAACTTGCTATCGCGAAGGCTATGAAGCAATTCTTAGGGATAACGGGTGATTCAATTCCTGTCGACCTTCTTCATCTCAATGGGGCCGCAATTTGGATTAGAGTCCCTGCCTTGGATCTAACGGCTGTATGGAACGCCCTCAGTGGAGCTGCAACGGCGGTAAATGGAGAAGCCTCTCAAGGCAGTATCTCAGTAGTGAGAGCTTCACGATATTTGAGTGCCGTAGTTGGCCCTCAGCGAGGAGAATGGAAATAGGGAATCTTTCAGCTATCTCTGCTCTGTTCCATAGAGATCTCACTTCCTTCTAATTGATGATGCCGTCGCGCAGATTATTTTACTTTCAGATTTGGTCCTCTACAGCAAAGTTGGATTACTGAGACTATATGATTGCTGTCATTAGGTCTCTGCCAAGCAGTTCTAGAGATGATCATGCTCGATCCCTGCGTCTTGTAATTGATATCTGCCCTGGCACACACTATCTATCCAGTGCATTTCCAGCGAGGTCAACAACAGTCACGATGACCTGTGTTTATGGTAAGCGAATAATAAAACAGTGCTACTGGTGAAAGGTTGGAAAAGGACAGCAGAACATGAGCGAAGTACCACCTATCAGGGAGGGTGGAGTATGACGTTCATTAAACGAGATGAGCTAGCTGCCATATTTTGCTAGGACCTGTACCTATCACTAGAGAAATTGTATTATGTCTCTGGAGTTGGGTTGTAAATGAGATTATAATAAATAAATATATATATATAGCAGCAACCATCAGTGCCACCGCCGATTGGATGTTCAGGTGGCCATTCTGCCTCGCCTCAAAGCATCCGCAGGTCCATCCAACAAGTTTTTACCAGCAACTCGAATAAACTCGCCTTCACCGCTATATAAATCAGCTGATTTCGACCTAAGTTTATCGTTCTCCTCCCTTTCTTTCTCATCTTGTTGTCTGGAGGCTTTTAATCTTTCCTCACGAGAGATCTCGTGTTTTTGAGCATCTTCCATCATAGCAGTCAATCTCTTTTCTCGTTCCAGAGACGAGGGACGGCCTCCAGATCTTTCATCAGGTGAATCCTTCTCAGATGAATCTCGATAAGACGACTGCGCCGGATTACTCCTTTGATGAGATGATCTATATGAAGAAGACGGCGGTGAGTCTTCTCTGTGAGATGACCCGCGACGAAAAGATTCATTGGGGTATTCCCTACGAGATGATCGATATGAGGATTCTTGAGAGTAATCATCCCTACGAGATGATCTATGCGAAGATTCCTCTGGGTAATAATGCCTATGATATGACCTTGACGATCTATATCTATATTTGTCATCATCATCACTTGCTTTCGTTGACGTGGGTCGATCTACATCTGCTGACAATTCACGTCTCGATCTGTTATCTCTCCAACGATCATCCCTATCAGACAGTCTATCCCTTCTATTCTCTCCCCTATCATCTCTGTCCCTCCTGTCCGTTTTAGCTCTATTGTCCCTTCGGTCTCCAGATCTTGACCTTCCCGCTGGCTTATCCCTTGAACTCCTATATTGATCAGACTTCATTCTTTCATCCTTTAATTTGGCCACTGCTCGTTCCAACTCAATCCTCTTGATTTGTAGCATCGGATCTTCTCTTATTTTGGTTACTAAATCTTTACTGTTTGTTATGATTCCATCAGACGAACTTTGCCCATTACGTGAAAATCTATCTTCTGATTCATTCCGGCGTAATCTGTCAGATTCTTCCTTCTTTCCTCCTGTTATAATACTATCATCGATTCTCTTTCTTCCCAATAAATATTCTTCTTTATCGTCAGCACTTCCCATAGTCCCACCGTTTGCTTCTGAATACATCCATTCCAATCTTTTAACTCGTTTCCTTCCAGTAGCCGCCTCTTGCATCGCCAGAAGTTCATCTCGTTCTCTTTCTTGTTGTATTTCCTTTTGTCTTTCAGCGATTTTCTTTCTTTCTTCAAGAGCTTCTTTTTCACGTTTCCATACTGCTTCCTGGTTTTTCAGTAAACCTGGATGCCAGGATTTTTTAAGATTCAAGTCACCAGCCATGATTGAAATAGAAAGAAATCTATTAAGTCAAAGTATTGATCTGTAACTCCGATTACTATCAGAGCCGACAAAGAAAATTCTGATCCGATCTGTTGTAGAAAATGTTGTAGAAAATGTTAAAGAATATAAGAAATTGTATGTCTATGCTTAACGGCTACTATGAATATAACTGCATCCTTTAAAGGGATTTCGTATTCGTTGTAAAATCCTTTATAAAGATATAACAGAAATGGGAAGAGAAGGCGGCCGCAACTGAGGGGGATAAGCCTGCAGACCCCTGTCACTCCTCAACTCTGAATTTTCTAAGGCTATGTCACTTCCCTTCTTCTGAACAAGGCGAGCCTAGGAGTCTGGGAGTCCCGGCCATAGCCCCAGCAGCCGGAGGCAAATAGAAAGTGAATCCCGTTATAGGTAGGCGGAGATCTGTGACAGAACCGGTCTTCCATAAGAGATCTGAGGTTAGGGCCATAATCTATTGGGGTGGCCAGCTTGTACACTTCGCCGTGTATAGGGATTGGGTGGGATGTAGAACTTGCAGCTAGTGCGCTTGCTAGCGCTACAGTAGCGCGAATACTGTGATCAACAACTACTACGCCGGCCCATCAGCGACCTACCACTTGCTATATTTATTTTATATACACGCTTTCATTTTTGCTTTATATCGTCATCATTTTTTAGTATCCTTACGAGGAGGAGAGAGTAGGAAGATAAAGGTAGTTCTTCTAATTATTTACGTGCTACATCGGAAAATCAAGGGTAATATTCGTTCTGAGTACAAAACAACTGAGAGAGTAATTTTCCAACGGTCAACGTATATCTATTTAAGATAAGGCAAAGTGGTCTGTCACCCAAAAAATCTGACAGGAGGGTTTTAGCGACAAACACGACGGTGAACAGTGACGGCAACTGTAACGAGGACGAACATCCATACAATTGACCCTTAAATAGGATACCACTCTTTCTGTAGTTTTTTGTCTTAGGGAAGGGAGAGGGATGCGATTAATAGTCTTTATATATACACTCTTATTGAGTGTTTTGGCAATTACTGTACAAGGATTTGAACCAAAGGTCTCAGTCTCAGAATTTAAAACTTCTCCTCAAAGTTTGTTATACTTTCAAGATAGTTCGGTGGTTCTGTATCTTGCTGGAGGGGAAGATGACGATGGTGGCCCAGTTTATAGGTCAGACACTGATGGAGAGGCATGGAAGGAAGTTAAATTTCCTGGTCAGAAGAATGGAAATATAAAATATTTAATTGAACATCCTCATGATTCCAAGATAGCATATGCTTTAACGTCAACACAGAAGCATTACGTAACTTTAGATCAAGGTGCTAATTGGAAGGAGTTCTCAGTTCCATTAACTCGATTCAATGGAAATTTCCCTCCATTAGCATTTCATTGTGATAAGCCTGGTTATGTGATTATGTCAGGAGCAGAATGTCCTAATGGAGATGCTTCTAGTCCTCAGTGTATTGAAAGTGTCTATTTCACTCAGGATAGTTTCCAATCAGCCCAAAAGTTGGTTAATCAAAGAGCTTATAAATGTATTTGGGGTCATTCAAATATGGATAGTGCTGATACTATTTCTGAAGATGCTGTGTTATGTCTCGTTGAAAGTGATAATACTAGGAAATTATCCTTATCAACTGATTTTTTCCGAAGTTCAGAATTTGTTCATGTAGATGGAGAATCTCTTACTGCAGTAATAGATTTTGGAGCTATGAGTAAATTTTTTATTGTCGCTACTCAACATAAAGTAACCAATTCGGATCAAGTTTTATTATTGACCTCATCCGATCTAACCAAATGGAGATTTGCTTCATTCCCTGGTGATGATGGTAAAGATATTACAGAAACTTCTTTCACCATTTTGGAATCCAGTAAGCATTCTTTACATGTCGATGTAACAACATCTAAAGGAGGTCGAAGTGAAGGTACTTTATATACAAGTAATTCTAATGGTGATTTCTTTCAGAAGAGTCTTGAACGAACTTCCAGAAGTCGAGGTGGTCTCGTAGATCTTGAAAAATTGGAAGGAATAGATGGAATTTTAATTTCAAATGTTCTGGAGAATGGTGGAGGTAATGGTAGCATCCGAACTAAGATATCCTATGATGATGGTAGAACTTGGAATTATCTCACTGTAGCGGATTGTCGGAGTGCTGATGCCGGATGTAATTTAAATCTTCACGCTATTTTGGATCATAAGAATTTAGGTAGAATTTTCTCAAGTCCTTCCCCCGGTATAATAGCTGGTATTGGAAATACAGGTCGGCGTCTTAAAGATTGTAAAGATGGTGACTTGTACTTATCAGGTGACTCTGGATTAACCTGGACAAAAGCTAGTAATGGTCCTCATTTTTATGAATTTGGAGATCAGGGCAACGTTCTTTTGGCAATTCAAGATAAAGATGACAGTGAAACAGTAGAGACTGATGAAATAAAAGTTTCATTTGATCGAGGAACAACTTGGGAAACTTTCAGGTTGAAAAGCAAGGTTGCACCGCGTTATCTGTTAACAACACCTGATTCGACTTCGATGAAGTTTTTGTTATTTGGATCTTCCCAGGGTAAGCCTGTTTCTGTTGCTATCAATTTTGAAGGAATTTTTAGGAGCAAGTGCATCATGAAGGAAGATGGGTCTGGTGATTTTGAGAAGTGGTATGCCAGGTATGATGCTCAAACCAAACAGCCTAGTTGTATTATGGGTCATAAACAATTTTTCTGGCGTAAAAGGATCGATGCTGGATGCTATGTTAGCGATCTTTATCATGAGCAATTTGCTTCTACGGAAGATTGCCCTTGTACTCAGAATGACTATGAGTGTGACTTAAACTTTGTGATATCACCTCATGGTCAAAAGAAGTGCGTACCGTCTTATCAACTCCAGAATGAGCTGGCCCAGTGTAAAATTGGTGAGAAATATGAACGCTCAACTGGTTATACTCTTGTTCCTGGAAATACTTGTAAGAAAGATGGGCCTGATAGTGTGGTTTTGGATGGGACCACATCTATAATTTGTGGTAGTGAAACTAAGGACAATAATGACGATAACGACGATGGTAGTAATGGTGGTGAGAAGAGTGACGGCAACGTTACTTCTCATCGATTCCTCTTCGACGGACAAATTGCCAATTACTTTTACCTTAAGTCTGATACTAATTTTCCCGATGATGAAACTGTCATAGTCCGTAATAATTACGACCAGGCATTTATTACTCATGATCAAGGCACTACCTGGGTTCCATTACTTGAGCATGGTGAAATACTTTCTTTGGTCTCCAATCCTAACTTCCCCAACACCCTATATGCTCTTACCACTGACAGGAAACTCCATGTTTCTGAGGATCGAGGCCACTCTTTTAAAGTGGTTAACCTACCTGCAACTCCCGGTCCTCAGATTATGTTCTCTCTTGAATTCCATCAGAAGAACCGTGATTGGTTAATCTTCATAGGAGAGCGAGGCTGTGATAATCCATTTTCGTGTAAATTGGAGAGCTTTTATTCCACGGATGGAGGAGATTCCTGGCATGATCTTCAGGAGGATGTGACTAGATGTACTTGGATAAGCAACTTACTTCATCCCACGGATGAGAAGCTCATTTTCTGCGATAAGTTAGTAGCCGATGGTCTCGGTGTACGCAAATCTCTAATATCTAGTAAGGATTTCTTCAAGACCCAAACGACCCATTTTGATCGTATTATCGGATATGCCCTTCAAAGCGAGTTTATTGTTGTCGCTACCGTAAGTATTATTTGCCCTTGGAGACTCCCCACAGCCCTTTTTGCCTCTGACGGCTGCCTCCAGACTCTCTCTCAAAAAATCATACTTGTTTAACAGGGTAAAGCGAGTGATAGGGTTCTGGCGCAGAAACCCAGTATGAGACAGACCACTGATATCTTGAATGTGGATCATTTAACTAACAGAATAAATAGATAAATGAGCAGGAGAACGAGCTGAAAGCATTGGTTTCCGTCGATGGTGAAACATTTGCCCATGCAAAATTCCCTCATAATTTCAAGGTGGACCATCAACAAGCTTATACTATCCTTGAGTCTGTTACCAATGCAATATTCATACATATAACCGTCAGCGATCGCCCTAGAGGTGAATATGGGACCATTTTGAAGTCAAATTCAAACGGGACTGATTATGTACTTTCCTTGGAGTCAGTGAATCGGGATGATCTAGGCTATGTAGATTTTGAGAAGATGCGTGGATTAGAAGGTGTTGCCTTGGCAAATGTTGTAAGCAATGTTGATGATGTTCGATCTGGATCTCGTAAAAAACTTAAGTCTATGATTACTCATAATGATGGAGCGAAGTGGACATTAGTCAGACCTCCTGAGAAGGATTCCAATGGAAACAAATATAGCTGCTCTGGCGAATCTTTAGATAAGTGTTCTTTACATCTTCACGGATATACCGAAAGAGAAGACTACAGAGACACCTATTCATCCGAATCGGCTGTGGGTCTGATGATTGCAGTTGGTAATGTTGGTGAATCTTTGACTGATAAGAAAGACGGCAACACATTCTTGACAAGAGATGGAGGTGTTACTTGGAAGGAAATCCGAAAAGGCGCATTTATGTGGGAGTTTGGTGATTCTGGTTCTATCATTGCAATAGTTAATGGCCATGATTCTACGAATATACTTTATTACTCCACTGACGAAGGAGCAACTTGGAATGAATATCAGTTTAGTGATGATCTTGTTAGCGTAGACGATATCGCCACTGTGCCATCTGATACCAGCCGTAAGTTTGTATTGTTTGGCCGTCCACCTGCTAGGGAGGGGGCTAAATCTTTCGCTGTTCAAGTTGATTTCACAAATCTTACGAGCCGTAAATGTGTTTTGGATAGTGCAGATTCAAACCAGGATGACTTTGAATTATGGTCACCTGTTCACCCGGATTCATTGGATAATTGTCTTTTTGGACGTGAAGCCATATATCACCGCAAAATACCTGATAGAGATTGTTATATTGGTTGGACACCAGATATGGATATTTTGAAGCCTCATACTATTATCCGTAACTGTGCTTGTGCACGACAGGATTTTGAATGTGATTTCAATTATTTTGCTGCTCCTGATGGAACTTGCCAGTTGGTTCCTGGTTATTCACCACCCGATCATAAAGCTGTGTGTAGTGAGATGCCTGGGACCGTGGAATATTGGGAACCTACCGGCTATAGACGAATACCCATGAGTTCTTGTGAAGGTGGCAACGAATATGACAAGGTGGCATCTCATCCCTGTCCTGGCCAAGAGGAGAAATACGACCAGAAACATCGAGGATTGCATGGAATTGCGTTGTTTGTGGTCATTATGTTGCCCATTGGCATGGCCCTTGTTATTGGTTATATTGTTTATGACCATTTCACCAAGAGATATGGTCAGATCCGATTAGGGGAGGAGGATGATGATCAACCAATTGTTCTTCGTTATTTGATCATTACGTTAGCAGCATTTGTAGCAGTTGCTACTGTGATACCGACATTTGCTCGCACGATATTTTCCCACATCTCATCCAGAATTCTAGGCCGCCGCCTATCTTCTTCTTCGAGGTATACGACTAGATCATCGTTTGCAAGAGGCAACCAATATTCACCGGTTGATATTGAAGAAGACGGGGAATTATTGCACGGGGACGATGACGACGATGATTTGAATGTTGATGATGAATTGGAGCAGGAACTGTGATATAGTTATATATAAGCTGTTGCTATCCGAAAAACAGGAAAATGAAGTTAATTATAGTATTTATTTTTTTGATAAAGGCTGTGCTGCTATGAGCCATGTCCGCTTAAGTAATGTAAAACATTCTGATGGCATTTTTTTGGCTAAGTCCAGAGCCTCCAAGACATCGCTAGTGCAACAGCTGAATCGCAGGATTTTCTTTCAAATCAAAATTTCCGCTTTATTCTTTTAACGTAGTATTATTACATATTACAAAAATTTATGTCCAAATTCTCTCTCTTTATTTATTAGAAATTAATTTATTCATTCTTGGCCTTCTTTTTTGGCGGAGCATCCTCATGTTCGGCATCATTTTCTCGTTCATTCTCCTCGTCGTCGTCGATATCACCGTTCCTCTCACCATATTCGTCTCCATCGTCATTGTCATC
The DNA here is from genome assembly GCA_030579875.1 of Sugiyamaella paludigena. NCBI lineage: Eukaryota > Fungi > Ascomycota > Dipodascomycetes > Dipodascales > Trichomonascaceae > Sugiyamaella > Sugiyamaella paludigena. Next base: position 161,755 of record JAKTRU010000001.1, on the reverse strand, counting down.
ACCAAGATCGCTCTCACTGATATCATACTCTTCCAAGTCATCATTATCTTCAAAAGCATCTGCAAAGAATTTAAGAGCATGAGGGTAAAGCTCTTCCGCTATGATTGAGGCGATTTCAGCACCAGGCTTATAGTCGCCAGGACCTTTACCAACAAAGCTGAATAAATTAAAGAAGCTGGTATCTCGATCATCCTTAAGTTGTGTGAGATCCATGCCCTTCTTCCACTTGACCTCAACGGGATCTGAGATGTATCTACCCTGTTCTTCACCACCATCTTCGTACTCAAAATGTTTGGAAAGCTTAAGTGAGTCCAACCAATCATTGTTCTCAAATTCCCAGTGAATAGTAAAGTTTTTAAAGTTATTCTCATCCCACTCAACGAAGAGATCAGTTAGATGATCTAAGAGCTAGGAGTCGTTAGACAGAGAAACAAAGAAATGCTACTTCGTTATGAGCAAGCGCGCTATGTAAGCTAAGGCTTAAACTCCAAAAAGATTACCTAAAGAAACTTACATCGATATCTTCATAGTTGATATATTCGGCCAAAAGTCCACTTTGACTGATAACAATTGGCCAGAATCTGGGAACATTCTTGATTTGCTCTCGACGTTCATCGTAGATAGGTTTTAAAAGCTTTGTCCCAAATTCAACTGGAGTAACATATTAGTAGATGGATTTAAGAAAAAAGAAATTGAAAAAAAATACTACAATCATCTGATCGAGGCTTTACTTACAAACCTTAAACTCGGCGGCCTCTTGCTTTTTCATGATGTCGCCCAGTGCATCGAAACTAGCATTACTATATGTATGTTAGAATTCCGAGTCATCTCTCATTTCCAGCTATCTCAATTGGTATTCACGACAATGACTTACGCTTTCTCCCCATCCGAATCTCTAGCCTTTGTAAGTGTGGCTTCTTCTTTACTCATTTTAATTATTTTCTTATAATTGTCGCTGTTCAATTCCTTCTGATAGAGTATGAATTTGAGGATCACAGAACTTTGAAAAATTCCAGTTTGAAGAAGGGGGAAATAAGAGCTTCCTGCGCCGCACCCCTCCCGAATGCGCGGGACGAGTGCATGCCTGACATGCATAGGCTCACAATAACCTATTTTGTAGTGTACAAGATTTTATAGGCTAAGATATGACAGAATCGGGCTTAAAGTTTAAATTGACCCAATGACTCTAACACTGATGTCAGATTGAAGCTGAATACTGATGAGACTGCAGACGGAGAAGTCTTTTTGCCCGGTAGGAGAAACAATTGTTCATCCATGAATTCTATTAAGGTGTTGCCTTTATTAGGTAAATTCTTTGTAATATTACTAGATATGTTTTCGTACTATTAAAGCTATAAAAATATTGCGGTGCTGGAGAGTGAAGCCGACCTCAGGACAGAAGGCAAGTAAGGGTTCCTGAAGACAGCTAAAATTCCTATAGCAATACAATAGTGAACAAAATCAAGGATTCGACAAACGATTACTTATAGTTGTCGTACCTGACGTGATATCTGATGTACTGTTCTGTGAAAGAAATTATCCGGCACTACCTGTCAAGAACAAATAGAAGCTTAGAGCTTTATTAGCAGAGTCAACGATCTACCGGCATTATTACTTTATATTGATGTGATCTGCAGACGCATGCAACTTTATATCTGCTAACGTTTGAAATACAAAATCTTACTTAATCTTCACCAGCACACGTCTCCCTTCAACAAATTATAAAAGCTTTAATTGTCCACTCTACGCCAGCCCATAACTGCACTCGGGAGTCTATAGCCTCAACTGGGTCTCTCATGCAAGTTTTCGACTTACCCCGTTCCCGCTCTATAGCCGTTGAAATGAAATTATAGTCAAAGCTCCAGCAGAGCGGGGCCAGACTGCTTGAAACAGAAATTCAAGCAAAGCCAGAAGTATTATGTAGCTTGCAATTAGTATTTTAGATTTAACTGAATTCACGAAATAAGCCAGTGAATTCTCAATACCGCCTCGGAAATCTATGGAGATGCCAACTTGTTCTTCCCTGAACAAGGCAATGCTAACTTACGAATTTAGAGATGCAGCCTATCAAGTCCCTCGCTGAAACTTTCTACAATCCACTTTAGAAGTTCTATTCCTTGGTCTAAAAGGGCTCGCCTTATCAAGGTGCTGGCCTTAACTATTGTAATGCAACTAAGATTTATGATATTTCACGTTGACAAATAGATAACTCAGTACTACTTCTTCTTTCTTCTTATGGTTTCTCTGTGACCATTTCTGGCGGAACATAAGATGGCTATCTTTACTGTGCTTCAATTTGCTTAATGCCTTAGGCTGGGACATATATCAGATATTCGTTTGAGGCATGCAATAGCAATTTGCTGAGCGACAACAAAAACTACCGCCGATTGGCTTCTGTGGGGTTTTGTTGTTTTGAACCATTTCAGGTTTATGCCGCCGTCATCGGACTGACTGCCCGATTATATTGTTACATGCTATCCGTGCACATGGGTTTATAAAACATCACTTCAGATGAATGCATGAGATAGGCGACAACGATGAAAGAATGGTGGTCAGAGCGGGGAGCCCGACCCCGGGTCTGCCTCCCGTTGGTGACATCGCTGCCCGCAGACCCTAAGCTCTTGCTTTGTTCGCAGGGGCAGAACTGGAGAAAGTGCCTGTGGACGGGCATCGGGGAGCCGCAGGTACAGATGAAATTTGATTAGATAGTTAAATACATTTTCCTTACTATTTTTGATGAAGAGGAGAGTTTACAACTTTTTGTTATCGCTGACCGCCTGCTCTTTTCCTCTTAGCGACTTCAGGTAATCGCAATGGCGCTTTTAGTGAAGCAGCCTTGTATGCAGAGATAAGCGACTTCTTTATACCTAAAGCTTCTGCTTGTGTACTGCTAATAGGCTTGACATTGCAACCAATAGCTTTAAATAAATCAGCAACTTTAGAAGGCTTGAGTGATAATTCTTGGGCCAAAGGCGAAATCTGCACCAAGAAATTGTCAATATGAAGAGCCGCAACAAGAAAATAACATAGAAGTTTATTTTCATGAACAGGGTCAATGACGAAATTACGGTCTTTGCTCTTGCCGAAACTGCCAGCTTTGGGAACAGCAAATCTGTCCAAAACTCCTGAAATAAGTATTTCAGCTGGGTTATCCAATTTGGCCATTAATGCAGCTTTACTAGAGATGCGTCTATTATCATAGACTGCAAGTAATAGTGATGCATAATACAGAATTTTGACTTTATGTGTACGGGTGCTTGCACTACCTGGCTCTGCCAAGACGACCTTCAGACGGCTATGGATGTATTCAGAATTTTTATGAGGAAACATTGCCATTCTCTTAGTCTCATCCTTCTCGTTAACAATCGATGTTGCAACTCTAAGAGCCTCATATTCTTTTTTAGTCATAAGTCCATTAATAACGGGATAAACATTCTCCAATTCAGTAGTTTCCAAATTATAGGGTGGAATGGGCCTTTCCAAAGTCAAAGTCTGTTGGATTTTCTCTTGGGATGGTAAGTTTTCAGTGGATGTTTTAACCGTATCCACGATAGCAACCTCTAAATCTTGCAATTTATCAGCATCGATACGGTTTCTTTCCAGATCAGAAATGGCTTTCTTAGCCTTCTTGGTACCGAAGGCTTCACCAAGAGCAGTTCTTTGGATATTATTTCGAACATTGGATTGCCTTATAGCTGGGCCCCTTAAACGTTTTTTGGACTTAACTATGCTTGAGAATGATACTAAGGTAGTAGGTACCAGTTGCACCGACTTGCTCTTTTCATCATATATGGCTATACAGTATTGATTACTATCAGGTTCCGTTATACCATCATATTCGATTTTATCCGAATCTCCATGAATGAGAGTTTTACCAGTAGATTTCGATCGATATATTTTGAAATTGGCTGTGTCGGATACATTTACACCAGGGAAGTGACCCAGAACAATAGGAGAGGAATCACCATCTGAAGGGAGTAGAAGCTTGCTTTGAAGTTGGAGAATTTCTGTTTCAACTGCCGCCGCCTTCTTCGAAGGTGAAGGCACTGACATCTTTGAATGGATTTCTACAAAATAATAAATAAAAGAGAAAACAACGAACCAGTTCGATCTACCGAAAAAAGGATGAAAAAGAAGAATAGAAATATCTCCTCTGTCGCAAATATTTTGCCAATAATTTTTTTCAGCCGTGCCATATCTGACATGTGCGGCGCGGATCTTACTGTACTGTTCAACATTTACATTTTGCATTAAGTTCATAGCCAATTTAAGTACATGTACAATTTACAAGGTAAAATTTCTTCTGCAAGTAGAGGGGGAGAGGGGTGTCTCAGAAGAGTCAGTAGTGCTCCTTTGCCCGCTCTTTAGCCGACGGCTGCCAGAGGCAGAAATCTGGCCTGGGAGGGCAGGCCGATCACTTTCAGGTACAGCACAGTACACAGAACCATCTCAATAATTTTCAGCCGCACAAAATGTCGATCCATACTGCTTGATCCATCTTCTGTAACATCAGTTTTTGTGGAATATTTTTTCATGTTCCTGCTGTGACTTTGGATCCCTCTTCTCCTAAGTCATGACAACTCTAAACCTCTACGAAGTCTTGGGATTATCAACATGGAATGATAGAGAAGACGACTTTTCTGATGTTGAAATTAAAAGAGCTTATAAGGAGGCGTTGTTAAAGGCCCACCCTGATAAGATACTTCAGAGACAGTTGGATGATGAATATAATCAGAATACTAACAATGATCCCTTGTATGTTACTGTTGAGGACGTTCGAAAAGCCTTCGAGATCCTATCTGATTCTAGACTGAGAAAAGAATATCTTAATAAACTGTTATCGGGCGGAAGCTCATCTGGCCAGTCACATAGTGGTGGATTTGTCCAGCTTGGTGACGCTGTGGACCTTGACGATATGACTGTATATGAAGAGGTTGATAGCAATGGCAAGGAGACTTTTAAATGGACTAAGCCTTGTCGATGTGGGGACTCTCAGGGCTATGTGATCTGGGAAAAAGACTTGATACATAATGGGTCTGCTGATGAGATAAAAGTTCCCTGTATGGGCTGTAGTTTATGGATCACTGTACAATATTCAACTGACGAGTAAGTGATTTTTTCCAAGGAAGTTCCCAACCAAATTTATTTGTTGACATATGGAGCTTAAACTGGAAATCCTGCCTTCCCCTTTCTAGATGGCTCATATTTAATAAGGAACTTACCACATCTCCACTTGTAACCGTGCTCGCCCTTTGCCCTCCGGCGGAAGACGCTGGTTTCTAGCCAGTCCCGCAGCCTGCTTGGCCCGACTTTAATAAGAGTCGTCTGATGACCCAATGATCTGCTCATAAGGTTAAGCGGAACGAAGTACGACCTTGGCTGGATCTATGAAGTGAAGAAGCGACATGCTCTCGCATACAAGTTGGTATGGCGCTACTGTCAATCAATGTAGAGCAAAACGTAGATAATATGTACAAGGTTTACTACACAAACTGCAAATGATGAATTCATTAAGTAGCTATTTACTACATAATAGAAGAGACCGTTAGGTCTGTTGGGCGTTGTCCCCCCATGGATGCTGCAATGAAATGTCATCTTAATAAAAGCAATGAACCTGACTAGAGCAATTCAAACAATATCTGCTTCAGTCCTTCTAGCCTCTTCTTCTAAAATAGCAGTGAGAGCTTTAGCCACCCCATCAATGTCAGTTAACAAGGTAACATGACTGCATTCTGACGCTACCTTCGCTACTGTTTTAAATCCAAAGCCTTCTGGCATCAGATTTTTGCGATAAACAACACCGTCGCCCGCTCCAAATAGAAGATGGTCATAATCGCCTTCTCGAATTCCCTGCTCACCATCCACTTTAGCACCTCGAAGAGTTGGCAGGCTATTTCCATATAGAATAGCTAGAGGAGGATAACTCACGTCTTGCTTGGCTTCAAGCTCCAATAGAAATTTCTTAGTTCGCTTCAACGTTCGGTCCAAGTATTCCTTGGCATCGTCAAAAGGAATTTCTGAGGTACTCGCGCCGATCATTGATATTATTGGAGATATTAAAGGTGATGAAGAACCTAAAGTGGTGGTAGCATTGTTGAACTTAGTAGTTGTTGAGTTAAATGCAGTCGTAGTTGCTGCCCAGATCCTGTCGGTAATAATTGATGCATTTGCCATACTGAAAGTTGTAGAGCCTCCGAGGGGTAGTGTATTTTGATCCTGTTCGGAATTTTCACCGGCTCTAACTTGAGGTGATTTCGACACGCAAGGACTAAGTCCGTACTCTATCCAAGTATTGACGTCAAAGAAATCCAAGTCGTATCGCTTGGAAGTATCGTATCTATCTACAAAGCATCGTCCGTCCATAGGCAAAAATACATAACTGCTCCTCATAAGGAAGTTTACTTTTGCAGTTAAAACTCGAGAACTCAATAAGACCGAGTCACCATATCTGAGAGGGCCAAGAATATTGGGGCACGAAGAAGGTACACCAGCGTATAAGAGGCCACGAAATAGATCAGGTTCTTCTTGCATAGCGTGATGTGCAATAAGTCCACCCATAGAATGAGCGATAACAATTGCTCCTCTTCCTTCAGAGGATGACCTTCCTCGTTGTTTTCGAATCCTCCTTAGGAATTCTCTTAGTCTCTTGCTATTAATGTCAGAGGATAATCGCCAGTCGTAGCCGAATTCATGAACTCGACATCCCTGTTGTTCAGCCATTCTGCGAATAAGTCGCCTAGAAATATCAACTGGGCCAACATGCGTGAGCATACCATCTGGATATATGTTATCGTTTGCCATATCATATTCATCCTGATCTTTGATTCCTACAGTCAAATCGATCTTACGAATGTTAAGCCCTACTTTAATAGGAATCCATATGCGGCGACCAGTCTTACGATCTCGCAATATACTACCCCTATATCCGCCCATTATCACTACGTCGCCGTTAATCTGCGGGAAATTATCTGGCCTTGTAGGTGTTAATGGGAGTGTAAGATTTCGTGATAGAGTATTTCTTACTGCCCTGACTCGGGTATTATCTTGATGTCTGATTGAGCCATAACGAATATCTTCCTCATCAGAATCAATTTCCTCCAGTTCAGAGAGATAATCCTTCTGAGATGACCCTTGAGATGATGCATTGTCATTGGCATTGAACATCATTGATCTGAAATTAATAGTGGGTAGGTCCAGGGATGCGAAAGATGGCAATTCCATGTTAGCTAAGGGGTTATTGAAAGGCAATGAAAAAGAAAAGATCTTGTCTTGTTTCAAGGCAGGAATACCATGAGTGTGGCGCTTCTTCGCTGTCCAGGTAGTTGAAGTGGTTGACATGGTTGAACTTCTTGTTCTTTGCTCTGGAGTTACGGTTAATGTAGCTGTTGATGATGACGACACTGTTGTGGTGGCTGTTACTGTTGATTGTGATACTGCGGCCGCGGATGCTGTTCCCCTTGCAGTTATTGTCGTCGCAGCCGTTGGTATTTCAATATCTTCATCTTCTTCGTGCTCGCGGTTGAATTCGTGACTTTTAATTGAGTGTCCTCCGATAATTGAATCTGCATCATTATAAGTAATATGATGTGGTTTCATCGACGGCGCATAAGGCTGTATCCCAGAGTCATCAATTGATAAATCATTCCCATCTGGCTTTCTGACATCATCTTCAGATGAAGAAGAATCGTCATTACCTGAGGAATCGTTGGTTCCGAAGGAATCCTGGTGGGTAATCCGTTTATAAGTAGGAATTGATAGCTGGGAGTCGCTATGGATCATAAATCGCTGTGATTGTGTACCGTCACGCCCGGGAACTTCCGAACTATCTTCGTCAGTAGGGAGAGCCTCTGACTTAGAGAGACCTACAGGCTCATTGATAGACTCAGTTGCAGGTTTAATGGTAGATTCACCAAGGGCTCGATCAACGGGCGCACTGATGATACGAGGCCTCTCATCGCCAGACTCACCCTCAGATTTATCCTTGGTGGTGGTGGAAGTAGTTACCAAAGTTCTTAGTCGACTTGGGAGCTTAGATTTCATGTTAAAATACGAAAGGAATTAATGCAATTTAGACCAATGATCTTCAAATTCTTAAAATTGAGACTAAATATTATCAGGATATATTTTCAAATCCAATGTCCACCAGAAATTTTTCTTGTTCCACGATGAATAATCAAGTGAAAACAACTCTAAATCGAATTCAATTAATGTTCCAACGAGAATGAAAAGATTATTATTATTCCGAACAGGCCAGATCGAACCAAAGATTTATTTATGATGAAATTGAGATTCGTTGTGATCTTTTATAGTAGCTACCATCCGTAGCTATGAGAGTCTGAGAGACAAGAATAATATAATCACTTCAACTGATGTCAATAAGAAAGAAATGACAATCGTTTTAACAATGAGCAACTTGTCTGAAGATAAAGAGCCAGGGAATCCTCTGTTTGGAAACGCTTCTGTTCTAGTCAGGATAGCTGGTTAGGGTAAAGATATAGAATTGGCAATTTCGCGTCGCCGATCTCTTTGTACCAGTGCCACGCTACTTGGAAAATCTGTGCTGCATGCAGAGTTTAAAATAACTGTTTCCCAAAACAGCTTATCATGCAGAGAACAAAAAATAAGCTAGAAATAGTTAATAAACTAACTTATACTACAGTCGTACAGTATGTACTAAATAAATATTGCGTGTAGGTCATTGTATATACATAAATTACTGATTTCGCACAGAGACATAACACACAGACGAAGGAAAGTCTTCTTCAGAAGCTATCAACTATACGCCGGCTGTACGCTTAGACAACAATTGGCTTGACAGGAAACGAAGCCGGGGCAGCTATAGCACAACGCTTGGGTATATAATTTGCACCACGGGGACATTGAAGCGGGCGCCCTGTTTTCTGAGGTTACTCGATTTTCAGCTAAGTTCTTAATCACTCTTAACCTAAGGGACTTAACCAACTAGGCAGATCTACATCTAATGAATAACTCATTGTAAGATCGGTAAAATTTAATTCTCTATCTTCACCGGTTATCCCATCTTTGATCTCTTCGTATTTACCCTCAATATTTAGAATTTGGCCACCAGGATTATTATGACTGTTATTGCTAGTGTTCTCATTCCCAAAATAATATACTTCTTTTGAAAATAGAAAGTTACCTAGACTAATAGCAGGGGATAATATGGATCTGAAATCATGATCAAGAAACACAGATTTATCTTCCTGTAGCCGAGTTATACGATCCAATAAATCAGATATACGATTCTCAAGACTTCCAGAATCTATGTCACTGCCGCTGCAATTGTCGCCGATGCTGTTGTCATCATTGCTTCCTGGTTGTAATGAAGCATCAATTCCGTACATTTCACTTAAACTCATCAATATATCAGATAATTTCATAGCCATTCCTGTACCTAGCAATTCTATTGTTTTTTTTGATATATGGCACCCAATCACTTCTACATCTTCTACAATACTCTGAGCAATATCCGATTTTAGGAGTTGACTACGTGATTTACCAGACGCTCGTAAAATAAGCATTCGAAACCAGAGAGAAGAGATTAGGAAGTCAGCCTTTTGAATATCGAATGGGAAACTGCCAGTATGTACACGGGTTTCCTGGATCTTTCCAAGAAGTTGCTGAAGTGTGAGAAGAGAGGGGGCTGACGTGGTTGCGGCTGTCTTCATTGAGGAGGATACTGGTATGTCGAAGCCTACTGAAGCGGACAGCGCCGTAGATACAGCAGTCTCTGCCGTATTATTTTCCGCCATTAGTAGCCTGAGTTCGTCAACAACCGTGAATAGTCTAGCCATCTGTAAAAGTCCTCCATAAATCCGTTGTAATTTAGGACCAAATTCTGGATATTGGATAGTATTTCTTAGAGTTAATGGGAAATGCCTGTGTAATGCCACTCCTCGTTCTGTTACAAAGAGAACAAAAAATAAAATCCGATGTTGTAAAGCTTGTGCTGGATTCAATGAGCTATAATTTTCTTCTCTATCTATTCCTAGGATTTGTGCCATAGTGATGGCTTCACGAATGAAAAACCATGCCAAGCTGAACTTCCCCGACCGGAAAGAAGCAGTAAAAAGAAAGAAATCTGCCATAATAGATTCCACATTGATATTCTCTCCAAATCTTCCTTTATCATGTGCCTCTCTAGCTTCAGATAGAAAATCTTCTGCCATTATACGACATCTATCTGCTGGATATCGAATATTATCTCTCTGGGACGATCGGCATGACACGCAACACACGCCCATTATCAAGCCATAAACAATATAACTGGGAGGGTCTTTATCCAGATGAGCTATAACATCATGATAATTGAGTACTGGGGTTATTAGATGGAGATTATGAAAATAGTCAAAAATAAGTTCTTCCAAAAGATCTCGGGAGAATCTTTTCCAGGAAGGAAAAGGTAGTGACGACGACAGAAAATTTGAGGAAGAAGAAGATGTTAATTCTGATAGTGTCTTGGGTGCTGCCGATACCGCTGTTGCTGATCTCATCATTTTTTTCGTTAGTCTGATCTCAGCATTCTCATCATCGTCATCATCATCACCATGATCACCTCTTTCACTTCCAATACTTCTCTTCTTTTGTCGTAGTTCTTCAATAATTGAATCACGCTTCGCTCGTGGTCCACGTCTTTGGGGAACCGCTTCATAAGTACATGGGATATCCACCACAACACATTTTTGACATGGGGAACCTCCCCAACATTTTATTTTACGTTTCCGACAAGCGTCACAGGCTGGCATTGAAAACTAGATTAGAAATTAGAATATAAGTTATAGAAAAACAGTATTAATTATTAACCCCAATAGATCCAGAATAATTAACTCCAATAAGCCGGAGAGGTCGGGCAGTGGACACTTCACAGAGTTAATATTAGAAAGTCGGAAATTTGTTGGTAGTACGGCTGGCTATATATTTCCCCGCGTTTCACTCACATGCAATGGCCTAGGGGAACCATTATGCGTCTGACGAGTAAGTGTAGTTTCTCAACTTGCTTCTGAAGGTCAGGGTATATGAGGGTGTATAGACATATGTACGTAACAGGTTCGTGGACATTTCCGCCCTCTGCTCAGGCTTCAACTGATATGCATGGGTCGGAAAAATAATTTTCTTGCTCTCGAATGCGTTCACACATATTATTGGGTTGATCAAGTGCGGAGAATTCGATAAAACGGTATTAAAACCTACTAGAACCCTCTCGATATAGTTACTGCTATCAACAGATATTAGAATCAAATTGATGTGCTGAATACGTTAGATAGAGCACGTGAGGGAAATGCCTGAAGCCGGGTATGATATCAAATTGAATGGAGTGTAAATGCTCGGATAGTACATTGACACTAAACTCCTTACAGGGTCTCCACGCAGGCAAGTGCACGATATGCTACAGTAACAGCTAGATTCTACATAAGCAAAGATGGTTAGGATATTTCCCAGGGGTTAGAATCAGTGGGCTCTCAAACAATATTAATGACTAACTCTAGCGCATCGCGGCGAGTCCAGAATTCTTACCCCTATCTGTCTGTCTAACGATCACTAACTACTAACTATTGTAGCTCACACGTATTCCCCAAGGAGACTGAAGCACTGCCCACGTTCGGAAAACCTAACCTTATTTAAGGGGAGGATCTTAGGGGAACCGAAATCCTAGATCATTGTGAGGTGACCTTCATAAGCCAGCGGCAGGCCAAGTTCAAACATGTCCATCTGGTTTCTGGATTGGATTGGATTGGATTATTTCATCTGTCTCCAATAGTCTTCTTCCGAATTAAATTAATTTATACGAAGTGTCATCATTATATAGATCTAGCCGGCTCCGTCTAGCAACTTATGATCGAGACTTTAAAAGCCGCATGAGACGCACATAAGCTCATCTGGTTCAAATTGCCAACTCAGACCTCACAATATTATTACTACTACCTTAGTTATAGACATTTTACTGATTTCAGCTGATTTCAGGGGACAGAGTCAGATTTCATTCAAAGATTTCATTCATATAAAGCTAAATTCCTGTTAGATTATAATAGCTGTTTGGGTTGTGTTTTTCTTTTTATTTTTTATTTTCTGTTTATCGTTCAAGCGTTCTGCTTCGATAACTTCCGACGTTAGTCGTCAACTATTCATCTTTTCATAGTTTGAGGATAAGTTTTCGTATAATTTTCAGATCTTCGGGTCTTCGAGTGCTCAAGAGTGTCTCTATTGGGTAATAAAAAGATATAGTGCTGTTTAATTAGTTTCTGTCCACATCATGGAAAAGTTTGGATTCTCCAGATCTGGTGGCGGTGGAAGTCAACGTCGTCCAGTGGCTCCGGTTACGGGCCCAGAATTAACCATGTTTGTAGAAAATGCTCCTACTCAGGCTTTTGTGATAGATAATGTTCTAGCTATACCTCCGGGTACTCCATTCAAAGATGGTCAATACGTGATCGTCAACGATGTTTTCGTATTTACAGCTCGGGTCGCTTCAAATTTACCGCCTAATACCATTGGTGCAGGTGGTGCTCAAAGAGAATGGGCTGAATGGTCTTTGCGTCAAGATGTTAAAGTAGCTGGATTTGATATATTTGCTTCTGGAAATGGACGAGTATACTTAGGAGCGTTGAATTTGGAAATCGATTTTTATTCTCGAGCCAGAGCTGTGGCTACTCCGTTTGACCAGGATCAACTTGCTAAGCGTTTTTTGGCTTTATATAAGAATCAGATTTTCTCTCCAGGCCAAAAACTAGCAATGGAGTTGGCTGGAGTGAATTTTAAGATGAAAATATTATCAACTCAAGTGGTTGATTTGGGTCATGGTGCTGGTGGCGCACCGGTTAATGATGGCTTGATGAAAGGGAATGAGAGAGGAATCCTCGTTGATCATACCGAAATCAACTTTTTCAAACCTGCTGGCGGTCTGATTAATATAAAAGCTTCTGGTAATAAACCTCGAGTTAATTCCATTTTACAACCAAATTTCCGATTCGAAGATATGGGTATTGGTGGATTGGATGAAGAATTTAATACTATTTTCAGAAGAGCCTTTGCTAGTCGAATCTATCCTCCACGTGATGTAGAAAAGTTGGGTATTCAGCATGTCAAAGGTCTTTTACTTTACGGTCCACCAGGAACTGGTAAAACTTTAATTGCTCGTCAGATTGGAAAAATGTTAAATGCTGTAGAGCCAAAAATTGTCAACGGTCCAGAAATGCTTAATAAATATGTGGGTGGTAGTGAAGAAAATATTCGTAATTTATTCAAAGACGCTGAAGCGGAATATAAAGAGAAAGGTGAAGAATCTTCTCTACATATAATTATATTCGATGAGTTGGATGCTGTTTTTAAACAAAGAGGATCTCGTGCCGATGGTACAGGAGTAGGTGATAATGTGGTTAACCAACTTTTAGCCAAAATGGATGGTGTGGATCAATTGAATAATATTTTGGTTATTGGTATGACTAATCGACGTGACTTGATTGATATTGCTCTGTTGAGACCTGGACGTTTTGAAGTTCAATTGGAAATTACTCTTCCTGATGAGAAAGGTAGACGACAGATTTTCACCATCCATACCGCTAAAATGCGCAAAGAGAAAAAGTTGGCTAATGATGTTTCTGTAGACGAATTGGCTTCTATGACTAAAAACTTCTCTGGTGCAGAAATTGAGGGTTTAGTTAAAAGTGCTGCTAGTTTTGCTCTAAATAGAAATGTCCGAATGGATCCTAAGAAGGGTATCACTTTTGATAACAAAGAAGTGATGGTTACTAGAGCTGATTTCTTACAAGCTCTTGATGAAAATAAACCTGCATTTGGTGTTAGTGAAGATGAACTTTCCACATGTATTAGAGGTGGAATTATTAAATATTCTCCTTATGTAGAGAGTGTTCTCTCTCAAGGTGATAAACTTATAAAGCAAGTTAGACAGAGCGATCAATTCCCATTGATTTCTGTCTTGGTCCATGGTCCTCCCTCGTCTGGCAAAACTGCTATCGCAGCTGCTATTGCCCTTTCCTCTGGATTCCCTTTTATAAGGCTCATCTCTCCAGATGCTATGATTGGTATGTCTGAGGCAAACCGTATCCAGTACTTAAGTCAAATGTTCCAAGATAGTTATAAGTCACCATTAAACGTACTTGTTATTGACCAGATTGAGGATATTTTAGACTGGGTCAATATTGGCCCAAGGTTCTCCAACCCTGTGATGCAGACATTGAAGGTGTTCCTTCGTAAGTTGCCTCCTAAAAATCGTCGATTAATAGTATTTGCTACTACCTGTCAACGAACTATTCTAGATAAGATGGATTTATTGAAATCATTTAATAAGGAGATACATATTCCCAACGTATCATCTGTAGATGATTTGAAGCATGTTTTTGAGCAAGTTAATTTTCTCGACCAACCCGCTCGTGACCAAGCTGTCTCGAGGATTCAGGGTGAAACTGGCAGTAGTGTTCTCGGTGTTGGTATCAAGAATCTTCTTTTCAACATTGAAGCCGCTAAGCTTAGTGGCAGGGGTAATGAACTTGATGAGTTTGTCGACCTGACTGTTCGAGATATCAACAATAAACCCGGAAGCGCTGCCGCCGCCGCCCCTGAATTCTACTGAAGGGATAACAAGTTGGTACTTTTATATTTAATGCTGCTATAATATATATATTTCATTTAGAATCGAAGGAGTGAATTACTGGGGCAGATTCCAGAGCGACCAGTTTTTGCCATAATCAATCCAATTCAAGCCTGAATAGCAGTACAGATGACACTTTCCAAAAAATCTTTGAGATCATCAATAAGTTTAAGATGGACCTGATCACCGGAATAGAAATAGTCCAAATCCTCCTTATTTTTAAACTCAGTTATCACACTAAACTGCATTCCACCATCAAATGGTGAGGGATTCACATTTGGTCCACTTCTAAGTTTGACAATGTAAGGCTTGCCTAACTTATCCAAACAGTCCTCTTTCAAAGCCGCCAATCGGGATTCGTAGCTACCGTGGGATTGTTAATGTCTCTTCTTTCTGATTGTCACTCAGGTAACTAATCGAGAATTAATCGAGTTCATGGTGACAGTTACATTCTCACGAGCACTTACGTAGCAACAGAAGCAGATGAAAGCTGGGCTTTCCACTTCAAAACAGCAATATCAATCACAGTCATTATATTAATATTGAATATTAAATACTTCAAGAAGTTTGGAGACAGAAGATTTGCCAGAGTTGTTCGATTTTACACTGGTTAAGACATTGTCCCTGATCATCGGCCTGCTACCATTTATGCATACGTGGCAAAGATTATCGCGGCTCTTCCGACGCGGGTCTATCGTATCAATCATGAAGCTGGGCTCCAGTGCATATTAATCCATTCTGATTCAAAATTTATTGAACTCGCGGCGTAGATTAACCAGCTTGTCCTGGGGATCTCTGGATCGAGCAGTGTGTGTTATTACTGTACATATCTGTTATCTGACTACATTACTGAAACGGGAAACTTGTATAGAGATCACTTGTGACAGCCCCTTAGCCAAGTTCGGACAGTCGACATGCAAACGAT
Source organism: Sugiyamaella paludigena (assembly GCA_030579875.1). Lineage (NCBI taxonomy): Eukaryota > Fungi > Ascomycota > Dipodascomycetes > Dipodascales > Trichomonascaceae > Sugiyamaella > Sugiyamaella paludigena. Next base: position 146,204 of record JAKTRU010000001.1, on the reverse strand, counting down.
ACTATCATCAGCTCTCCCCTATGATATACACCGAACACACCGATCCTGACACCGGAGATGGACTCCGGCCCGAGATTGCGAAAAGGAGAAAGCTGATGTGTATCTCAGCTAAGTTTGATATGTACCAGAGCCGCCGACGTGCGTCTAGATTTATTCTCCAGGCATATCTCAGTAACAGACAGAGAACTTCCAAAAACTAGTAAACAACCAGGTCTCAGGCCACAAGAATCTTTGTCCAAGATCAGAAGTGATTTCAGCAACTTAGTCGAAATAATCAGATGTGAAATGAAGTGAAAAATAGATAATAAAAGTAGTACGCGCTAGATAAAGTCATATATCAGTTACCTAGGTATTATTGATATTCACGACCCTCGCAGTTAAACCTCGATACAAGAATATCCACGTCAAATTGTAACGTGAATTTTGTTAGATTACTTTATATACAGTCAGAGAGGCGTTTAAAATGTTCATCCGCCATTCCATCCACTCCCCAGAAATGATACATGCGAGTCGTGAGAGAGTCACAGAGTCGTGCAGAGTCTGTAGAAAGAGAAAGCGGAAATGTAACGGAGTTAAACCGGTCTGTAATCGTTGTGCGACTACTGGGGTCGAATGTGTATGGAGTGAAACAGTCAATAAACGAGGCCCTCAGAAGGGTTACATCAATGACTTGGAGCGTAAGGCCAGCTTGGCGGATAATCTGTTGAGAATATTATGCAGATTCATTGAAAAAGTGCCTGAGAATGAGTGGCCGAGATTAGATCCGGAGTATGAAGAGTGGGACTTTGAAGAAATTTTCAACAGAATAGTAAAACCCCGATATCATGTTAGTTGCGTTGACGACTTTTATGACTGGTATAAAGATACCACTGCAACGATTGGCACTCAAATAGTGACGAATGGTAACAATAGTGTTATTGCTAGTGTTGGTAGTCAGCATGCCAGAAGTCAGATTCAAGCCGATGATAATCGAGCCTCCAACATAAATGGTGAAGGTGCTAGTGGTATTAATAGAATGAACGATTACCAAGTCTCAAGAATAAGGACTGATGGAAGTGTTGGTGAAGGAAGCAGCGTCCAGGTTGATGACAGTCAAGTTTCGGTGATTGGGATTGACAGTCCCTTTTTAAGACAAGAACTTGACGCTGGCCTTTCTTTAGTGAAAATATATAAGTCCTTCGGCGGTAATAGTATTCTTCGACCGGAATATGGTAATGAATCCTCTGACGCCACTGTCGGAAGGATATCAAGTGGGGTAGATCGTGAGGTGTCTCGTCCTAATTCATTTTCTACAGAGCAAATCCCACCGGTAGCACCCGTGACAGTAGGATATGCGTCTATTCCAACCGTCAGATCTATTCCGACAACCTCTGGTAATAACCACAGTACTAGTAAATCCGTCGATCGAGCAGTGAATCAGTCTGTAAATATGCAACCTAGGCCCTTAATTCTCAGTCAAGCTGTTGGTAGACCTGGTTCTGAATTTGTGGGTCAGTCTGTCGATCAACCTGTCAACCCCCCTGTAAATAAGCCTCTTAAGCAGCCTTCAAGTGGTAACATCAACAAATATTTTTATTAAGGCATGAATAAATTAAATAATAAATATAATATTTCGTCTTATGAACCAGTCATGGGAAACGATTGGAGAAGTCGCTAATTTTCCCTCCTAGGGCGTAGCCAAGATGCGGTTCGGGTACCAGTGCGATTCACGACAGCTAGGTATCTTTTTCTCTAACCCCCAACTGGAAAGAACAGGGCTGCGCTACTAAGTCGGGGTCTCATATTCGGTGACTGGATTCCGCTCCTATATATGCAGGATAATAATCAATCAGTTATCAAGCCACTGCCAGCTCGTACTGAACAGGTCAAAAACATCATCGAATACATTCATCCCAGATAAATCCTCTTCTGTAAAATCGTCAATTCCTATAAATTGTTTCTTCGGCGGTTCCATCCCTTGAAACTGTTGTGGTGAACCACTGGAACTTCTTCTGATATCAACATTGTCGCGATTATTCTTGTGATCATGTTCATCCTCTTCATTTTCTTTCCCATTCTGTTCTCCTTGTCCCTGTACTAATTCACCTTCTACTTCATCTTCCTCGCTCCATGGACGCTTCTTTGTCAACGTCTGAACCAGATTCTCCGGCGGCAAACTGATACACTCAAGGATCGCCTCAAGGATTCTCTTGCAACGTAGAGCTCCAGTCCATCTTTCTTCCATTTTCTCACACAAGGGTAGACAAAGCCGGATATGTGAAATTCCTTTCGACATCGGATACGATCCTATTCGACAGGCATACGCCAAAATCAACCCCGCCATCCATACAGTTGACAAATATCCCGGCCAAAATAGACGTTGATCGGGATTGGTCGCTACTTGAGCCGTCATTTCAGATAATGCCTCGATCGAACTATTGATACAAATCTGAATTGCATACTTGAATTCAAGACTTGAATGTGATAAGGATAGGCATGGACGGTTCAGCAGCATACTCAAATGACAATACAGAACCGTAAAGAAACAACTATTTTCAAAACTTAACACCTCATTATTATCATTCCTTATTGACAAGGATCCGTAAGCAAGACCTTCAGGTAAACCATTTTTCCACTGTTCGATCTCAGCTCTTAACTCCAAAACAGTAGACTCATCTATTGATCGCATATGGACCGATTTATTGAAAATTTCAATTATTCTTCCAGTTAAATGGCTGTAATTCGTGAAGGCTCTAGCAACTAAAATTCGGCTGTCTTCGTTAGTTCGGAGGTGACTGCCTCTGTCTGTGCCATTGTGAGGATGACTATTATTGAGATTGTGATTGTGATTTCGATCCTTTTCAGAGGATGCTATATCATCTCCTTCGTTTGTAATATCAGGTATATCCTGACCAAATGTATGTCTTTCTTCAATCAATGAGCAAACATCAATATCTGTCTCCTTTAGTTCTACTGGTAAACCCAATGTCTGACAAAGATGTCTCTCAAGTGCGTATGCAGACCAGAAAATTCGTTTTCTGTGGTCGCAGTCCGGTAGTGAGAACTGTTTATATCGAGCTGGACAGCGATGTAAACCTGCCAAATACAGCTTGGACCGAACAATAGCGGACAATTCATATGACAGTCTTATAGACATCGAAGCTAATAAATATACTTGGATTGCCATTAGAGCCTTGATACATTCAAGATTGTATCTACCCATAAATTGACCCGTTTGATGGAACGCCTCCGACGCAGACTTGAATACCAATCTCGGATCAAGTTTATCCTTAAGTTCTTGATAATCAAGCAATCCTATAGTAAAGACTGCTCGCAGAATACACATTTTTGCTCCAGCAAGATCGCGGCTGTAAGGAACGTTCCCTTCGCATAGACTACGAAGTTCAGATAAAAATGACTCACCATTTAAAAACGGTAGTAACGGGTGGAAATAACGAAAGTACGGAAGTACCAACTGTTGGGCAATCTCAAACGGTGGAAATGCCAGTAGAATTGAAGAAGAAGAAGAAGACGACGAACTCAGCGGCCCACTTCTTTCCGTTGCTAGATCTGATAATCCATTTACTACTCCTCCTTCTACTCCTTGCTCATCTTTAGATAATGGCTCCTCACCCAATAATGCTTGCTCTTCAAATGATCCAATTGTACTTGAATCAGCTTTAAAAAAGGTTGATCTGACCGTATTCAGGAAATGGACACCGCTTGCACTTCCAATAAACCTCGGACATCCGTTGTGAGTTGTAAAAACACCCTTTTCATGAGTGAAAGAACCAGCAGTAACACTCGAAGTAGGAGATCCTGAAAATACCCCTGAATCAATACTCATCGTTCATTTGAATAACAGTAAACAGATCTTGAAATGAAGAGCAAGTAACTGACCACCGCTAGTGATAGGGTAGACGAGTGACCAGTAGTAGTAGCAGCAGTATTGACCAAATCCGAGAGTTGTGTCTGTTAGACGAATACGTTCCACGTCCTCGGTTAGCGCGGCCCCACCGGCTTCACCGTACGGCTATTGCCGAAGCTGGGTATGAAGCAAAGGTGAAGAGCTCTTGAACCAAGGGTTGTTGCCTTAAAATTAAGACAACTACAGATGCTATGGGACTAAACTTGTCTGGTGATAAGGTCATGGCCATAGTAGTCTCAGTCTGTTCGGGATTATGTCTCTATGACTACTATCTTTCTTTGCTCTCCACAGGGTCTTAATTGTCTATATTTCTAGGCGTCTTCTTGCTGCCAACGGGAACCCTTAGTGAGAAGTTCCGAACTGGACCAAACACCTAAAGCGCAATTTAAAAGATCTCAATTGTTAGCGAAAGAATATGTTCCCTCATATTAGGCTCTGAGGGGGAAATTATTCTCTCGTTGTGCGTCGACTTGTTTATCGAAAGATGATCCACAGACCGTATTTTGCGGAAAAACGTTGAGCCTCCCTATAATGAATCAGTAAACCGAAAAAATATATCACGTAGAGTGGGGGGTGTACGGGACTCAATATCTATATATCTATGTATCGATATATATATATATATATTAGAGATGTTCCTTAATGGCTGATCGATACTCAGTCCTCCTATATAATTGATTTACTTATTTTCATTCCATCGTGGCCATTACAATGAGTTCTAAAACATACTCTATTGCACTTATTCCAGCTGATGGAATCGGTAAAGAAGTAGTTGCAGCTACCGTTGTTGTCCTTGAAAAACTCGTGGAAAAGTTGGGAACTTTTAAGTTGGATTTGGTTGAATACGATTGGGGCACAGATCGCTATAAGACTCTTGGGGAATATATGCCAGATAATGGTTGTGATCAATTGAAGCGACATGATGCAGTTCTATTTGGATCTGTGGGTGCACCAGACGTTCCTGACCATATTTCTTTATGGGGTCTATTGTTGAAAATCCGTGGTCCAATGCAATTGTATGCTAATGTTCGTCCTGTAAGAATTTTTCCAGGAACCAAAAGTTATCTCACTAATATAAAAGATAATAGTGATCTTGATTGGGTTATTGTTAGAGAAAATTCAGAAGGTGAATATTCAGGCCAAGGTGGTCGTTCTCATTTAAAGCAACCGTGGGAGACAGCAACTGAAGTAGCAATTTTCACTCGAGTAGGAATTGAACGTATTATGAGATTTGCGTTTGAAACTGCTAAATCCAGACCTCGTAAATTACTGACGGTAGTCACTAAGTCTAATTCAATGAGGAATGGTATGGTTCTCTGGGATGAAATTGCTAAAGAAGTCAGTTTGGATTTTCCTGAAGTTCATTGGGATAAAATGCTGGTAGATGCCATGACCGTGAGAATGGTTTCCAATCCGAAATCACTTGATACTATCGTTGGGACCAATTTACATATGGATATTCTATCTGATTTGGCAGCTGTTTTATCTGGGAGTATTGGTATCGCACCATCTAGTAATTTGGACCCTACCAGAAAGAATCCTTCACTCTTTGAGCCTGTTCATGGTAGTGCCTTTGATATAACAGGAAAGGGTGTGGCTAATCCTGTGGCCACGGTTTGGAGTGCTGCGGAGATGCTGAAATGGATTGGGGAAGAATCAGCTGGGCAATTGGTTATTAGAGCACTCGAAAATGTTTGTAAACGAGGTGAGACCACTCGAGATTTAGGTGGTTCTTTAAATACAATCGAAGTTATTGAAGCTATCTGTAGGGAGTTAGAGAACCTTTGAAAATCATTTTAGAATAAATACTATACTGAAATAAAAGGTGTGGAATACACACTTCCTTCGGCCAGTCGAGAGTTTTGCGCCTGCAACTTCTGACTTGAACGCGCTCGGAGTAAGCTCGTGTCTCACCTCAGTTGAGTGGGACTTCATTTTAGGTTGAACAGATCGAGGCCTGAGGTATATCCCCCTAGGCGAAGGCGGCTGGAACATCTGCTGAGTAAAGACAGCTTTGACTTCGAGCGAAGGGAGCAGCGGGTTAAAAAAAATATGAATTGTTCTAGAATTCAACATAAATTTCAGCCGATACGTTAAGAAAGCAGATCTGCCATATTTTACAACCGAAGCCTTTTCCTAACCTGAAGGTCTGAACCGAATTCAATCACTGCCTCTTAAACCCTTGGTCGAACAATTTGTTGATCCGTAGAAATGAAAAATGCAGGTCGCTGGCTCGAGTTTATTACCTGGCTGGTAATGGCGCGAACTCCTGGATAAATCCCAGGTGATTGAGTGCCCCTCCGGATATTCGGCTGATGACCAACGACTGTTGGTTGGGCTGTTATGGGGTATCCTTGTCTAGTAGGGACTGGTTGGCTCCCCGCAGCCATTGACTCAGATGCATGTGTGGGCAATGTTTGACGGGTAGTGCTGGACATACGACATTGACCATCTTGGAGAATACCACCTTGTGGTGGATCTTCATTTATAGACATAGGATGACCCTGGTGAATAACAGCAGGTTGTACTTGCTCTTCTTCGGCCAGTGATTGCGAAACGGATGAATGGCCACTGCCATGAGAAGGCACTATTCGTCCAGTTTCCAGTTTGATCTCCAATATTACAAGAGTTAAAATGAAACTCATAAACAAACCTCTGACTCCAGAGATATAATATAATGCAACTGTCATTAAGCAGAATACAAATCTTGGATGTATAACTACATATCCAAGTCCATATCGATCTAGAGCATCCATGATCAATCCACCCCTACAAAAGGGGTAACGCGATCCAAAATAGCCTCTAAGTGAAGACGGCCCTGATCGATCACCCAGGTAGTAAAGATTTCCTCCATATTCGTAATACTCATTGGGGCTATAATTCACTACAGAGTTAGGACTGATAACTGAGCCTAAACCTGATTGACCAGATTGATTGGCCCCATTTGACATATTCGAGTCATTTAATCCATTTAATCCATTCATTCCACTAGATCTATTGTTTCCATCTTGCTGCTGTTGCTGATTCTGTGTCTGCTGCGATTGTTCTGACATGTGTCGGTGTTGTTCATCTTGCTGTTTCTGAACTGGCAGTGATTGCTGTTGTTCCTGAATACGTTGTTGCTGTATCGATTCAATCGTAGTAGAATTGCCAGGTGGTCTTGTAATGGATCTACTATTATTATTATCACCATCGTCATTATTATAAGATACCAGCGAAGTAGTGTTGGTGTCGGTTGCGATGCCAACCTGTCTACGCTCAACGTTATTTCCTTCGGCACTGTTCCTTGTAGCAACTGTTGTAGGACCTCCGGGAATCACCACTCTTATACCACCCTTACGTCTTGGCTGGTGCTCCTGCTGAGTTTGTTGAGTATCAGTTGAACGACGAGTTTGGTTTCGGCTATTCGTACTGATTATGTTATCACTACTATCATTCAAGTCTTCTTGAAGTCCATTTCCGTTAATAGAACTATCGATTGATCTTGCTATATTTCCGGAAACTTGAGGGGCGGGGATCTGGCCATTCCTCCTATTACGCCTTCGACTGTATAGCCCCATGCCGAAAGCTAAGATAGGAGGAGCAGACAAGGTGGTAAGCACTTTTAGTATTGGAGTTATCTTGGGCTCAATAAATCGAGAAAAGAAAATATAAAAACTCTCTAATAGAAAAAAAGTATTATTGATCATCTATAACAAATAAAAACAAAATAGAAACGAAAAAAGCACTGATAAAGGCGAATAACATGGATATGCCTTTGCGTATTGTTAGTATCACAGTGCCGCATTACTTCGATCGCATAATATTCACTGCGTTTCACACTCCCCCCTCGCGTAACTCACCGATTTGATTTTCATTAGTTCATATCGAGTAAACCAGGACCGGGGATAGAGACTACTACATTAAACTAATTTAGTTCGGTTCTATTCCAGCCATTGCCATTAAATGACGAAAATACACACGTCTCAGGGTGAAGATACCAAAAAAACATCATAAATATAACAATCATTGCTCTCCTGAACCTCCTGACACTACGAGCATCAGAACGAGAGGTAGAATATACATCCAGTATTTCTGGATGAAAGACTTCTCCACAGCAGGTTCAGGGATTTTATTATCAACAAGCTTGATAGGTTCTTTCAGATCAGGACGAGGGCCATTTTTAGAAGTCGCAATAATAACTTCGGCCTTACTATATTCCCCTTGTTCGTGATCGCGACCATTGGCGAACGGGATCAATGAAAAATCCAGACCAGTAACATCATTAAGGATATTGCTTGTAAGAGGTGACGACAAATACAAGACATATGATTCTTTGGAATATCCATTATCTTTGGCTCTGTCCTGATCGACACTGACCAATTGCAGGCATTGAAATGTAGCACTATCATCAGCGACGCGAACGCCTAGGCATGCTTTCCCTTGCAATTGAGAGCTTATTGTTTCCTTCGATGGATTGAACGTGGCCGTCCTCGATAATGGATCATATTCAATGGAACCTTTCTTCACAAGTGAATTTGTGGAAGACCCGATTGGTTTAAGAAATAATGGGATAACCAATCTATCATCACTATTGTGAGCAGCAGATGCCACTGCCATGATTGACATGAACAGAATTGCACAGAAAGCTCTTAATACAGAAATCATGATGTGAAAATATAAGTGCAAGTCAAGAAATATGAATCCTAAGATCTTAAGGCCCTCAAAATTTGTGAATTGTGTGCAATCCTCTGATTCTCGGGATGAATTGAGGACTCCCTTCCACTATTGCTGTCAGTTCAATGGATACTTATATGTATATATTTATATATCACGGACGTACGGCTGAAGATTACAGTATTAAGCATTTAGTATGACGGCTAGTTTATGAGACCGTCGGTTCAAATCAAATAAATGAGAACATATTATAATAAAAGCAATATGTCAAGTTATAAAAGTAGTAAGCCCAAGAGAGTTTGTAATCAGGATTATTTGAGGGAAATGTTTGTGAAGGACTTTCAATTAGACAGATAACATTATGGAGGCATCCTAACTGCAAGTAAAGCGGTCGCTCAATGGTTGATCATATACAGCCGTTCCCGCCGCATCTGTGCTATATAAACTTGTTCTGTAAGTGGATATAAATTTTGCAGCCCTGCCTCTGTATTAGCTCTGATTGGCTGTTTGTTGATTATCGAAGAGGAAGCTTATAATCGTCCTCATCCGATATTTTTCATGCTCTTGAATTGGTTCATCATCAGCCAAACCGAAGTTGAAAACTTTTGCGAACGGTTCTAGAAATTTATATATAAATAGTATTTTTAACAAAATGGTCTCTCCCACTCTTAATGTAAGTTGAAGGACGGAAAATGAATATAAGGAGCTGTTGTTGTGATAAGGTCAACAACTGAGAATTCTAGCAAGTAAATAAGGTCTAGTTCAGCGCCTAATCCCTAGGGTACACTATATATTTGAAGGATAACTAGATTACCGCAGCTGTATGAATTGTACTAGTTATATTCTTATCATTCCATTTTACTGACTTCTTTTCAGGTCCTTAGATGGTCTGTATTTGGAGCCGGTATCACTTACGGTTTCATTCACAATCGATCTCTTTCATCAGAGGCCATTAAGAAGCATGCTGCTGAAGAATATCTTCGTAAAGAGAAGTTGATTGCTCAGGCAAAGGCCAAATATGCCGAACTTCACAAGAAGCCTGACAGTAATGTCGTTTCAGATGTTAATGATCCTAACTTCGATATTGAGAAGCTCATTAACCATGCCCTCTCAGAGTAAACAATAATCATATCTGATAAATGAGGCTAGAGCGAAGGAGTCAAGGATGATGATAAGGCTTTCTTGTAGTCTTTTGATGGTAGAAGACGATGATGATGTGGTTGAAGTTTTTCAAGTTGATTTACACCAATCAATTTGAAAATAACAAAAGAAAAACATGTCTGGCCGGGCCAGGGCCAGTGGATAGCTGTTTTTTTAGAAGTGTACATTTCTTGCTGACTTTTTTCATATTTATATATTTGTATATTTGCATATTCCTTTGATTGTTTTGTAGAAACCAGAAAAATAAGAAGACTTTTGCAAAGATTCGTATTACCTCTTCAGCATTACCCCATTGCCTGAAGACACAGTTGAATCTCAATGTTGACTGGAACGCTCGCTCTTTCATTAAGACCACTTTCTCTTCTATTGGGTTGTGCTGCCTTTGACAGTTGAGGTACTGGCCTAGACCAGGATCCGTTCTTACGCTCAATTCTGCGGCGGCTAGAGACTGGCCGATACCATAACGAGAGCTATAGATCCGCGAGACGTGGAAAATAATTCGTAACGTTGCTTTTTTTTACTATGTACAAAGAACCAATTTTCTCTTCTATCATTCTAGATTGTTACCGCTCTTTTTCTTCCTCTTACTATCTTCGAACTTTATCAAATACGACACCAGGTCCAAGTCCGAATTTCTCTCGAACTTCATCAGTACTTTGATCATAACCACATCTCCAAACATGGGCACCTACGGGATCCAGACTATACTCTGAAGCAAACTTCCTGATATCAAATTTATCTCTTCCTAAGTTTTCACTGTTGCTGATTTCAAGAGGTCTGATTTCACCAGGCTGAGTAGCTTGACGGAATACCCAAACACAATACCTATGCATAGGCCCATTCTTTTCAGGGTGAGGAGGTAAAAATGGAACCAATTCATTGGCATTATTTAGATCAACAAGATGGTCGGTGTTCGATAACGGAATATTCGTAACAGCCCAATGTAAAGTTGTCTTATATCGATCATTAGCAATATCTGGAGTATCCGGGTCAACAATCAATACAGTATATAAACTGCCATCAGGAATCTCCTCAAATTCTTGTACTTTTAAAATTGGGGCTCGCGTACAAACAGCATTTCTTAAAACTTCACCAGGAGTTACCCATTTATTAATAACACCTGGGAATTGAAGGCTAACGGCAGTTCGAGGGTTCAAAGTAGGCATCGTATCAGGAATAACATGCAATTGTTCGATTCTTTGCAGCATAATAAGCCTATCATATGATTTCCATTCTCGTTCCGCCAGGTGTCTATAAACCGGTTGAGTGAGATCAACTGCCTTTATACGATAATTATACTGAACTTCTGGGTCGTTGAGTTCTGCACGAACAATATGCTTATAATACTCGGCCTTTTTTTGCTGCTTCGTTTCTTCTTTATCTGGCTGATCCTGTCCTTCAATTTCTTCTATTTCCTTTTTGATCTCTTCAGCTCTAGAATAATGCCGAGCTTTTTCCCTCAAAATGATTTCATACGCTAAAGGGAAAACGTCTTTTAATCCTTCAGGACTATTATAAGCCAATCTGGCACGTTTGGTACGCAATGATGGAGGTCCATCTATCCAATCACCCTTAAGTATTGCATTTCTCATCTTAGGATTTTTTATTCGAAGAGAGGGAGAGCTGAAGGTAGTACTGCTAGCAGTAGTCTCGATAGAATATGATCTGACAGACTGGATAACAGCCCTTCCTAAACTAGAAGTACCCTTGGACATTCTTCTAGATACCGGCAAAAAGAAAGTGAATCAATCTTTTTCGGAAAGATAGCTCAAGAGGTAACAAAGAATACTCAAGGAAATCCAGGAAAAAAATCTGAGTACCGTACGTTTCTCTCTGTCCCTGATCTGAGCAGTCCTGGGTTTGTAGATATTTTTCAAATCTTAAGGTTCCCAAACCCTGATAAAAAATATATCCCTTTAATGGTCATGAAATATAAAGCATCCTTTACTAGCATGCCCTCTCTCGGCTTACTGCTTATTACAATAGCTGCCGCACTTCCTTTCGTTTATCTCCTCGCTTCACGAACATTGATCTTTGGTCCACACATCATCTCCACATACCTCAAGAGGAATAAGTAAAGTCATTTGTAAAGGAGAGGAATCATATTTTTTTATTATTCCTTGTAGCTATTAGTTTAATTCGGCTGAGAGGGTCCCGGCAGAAATAGGAAATTCTTCGCGGATTTTTCAGATACACCTCTCGACATGGACCCTTCTGTAATGCTGCGGCTGTGGTCAACGAATGACCCTCAGAAGCTACACAATCTTGCAAAAGATATCGAGTCACAGGGGACCTGGCAGGCGTATCTTTCTCAGCAGGAGCATAAGGTATTCGAATATGCTGTAGAGAAAGGAGGAGAATTATGGGCTCAGTTTTTAAAGGGATCAGTTATCTGCTATGTAGAGCATCTTCAAGGGAATTCAAATGGATCTAATGGTTTGACTAGCAGTAGAAGCAGTCATGAGGTTGAAAATCGTGATAATGGGAATGAGGCTGGTACTGGTGGTAGTATATTCAATGGTGTAAGCAATGGTGGTAATGGATCTGTAAGTGGCGGCGGTGTTGGATCTGGCGATGATTCATTCAGTACCAGTCCTTACAGTAATAATAATTATTTAAATCACAATTCCAGCACCTCCAGGTCGCGTATGTCTAGTACCCCACAACCGTATTCGTCGTCATTACATACTGGGAGTTTAATTAGAACTCAAGCTGGAGGTAATCGTTATACTCAAAGTTCGGAGCCTGTAGTCCCGCCAACTATCGTCACAATTGATGCCCTTACTTTAGCTTTTCGTGTAAGGTATATGCTCTACGATAAATGTCTTGGAATACTCTTTCCTTCAATAGGTCGAGATATGCTGTTTGACTTTGACTCAGCTCTATTTGAGGCTGACAGTGAGAATGTCAAATCAGTCACAATACAGGTTGGACAGCCAACTGACACTTCCGCCAGTCTGGCTGTCAACGCCTCTAGGGATGTAGATGATGATTATGATGTTGACAATGAGGATGATGACAATAATAATAATCAAAACAATATCAATAACAATATTAACAATGACTATGACAATAATAATAATAATAATAATAATAATAATAATGACAACAATAACGACAAAATGAGCATTGATAATGAAGATGAAACGAAACCTTCTACTAGCAATATCGACATTATTTCTAATGACGATGACAGTAAAGAACAACCTCATGATGAACTGGGAAGGCTAATTATCAAAGGTATGTATAACTTAGGTGATGAACTGGTCAAATATTTTAATGGTATTGCCCAGGGGTCTGGATAGAGCGTAGTCTTTGTTTAACGTCAGATAAATAAATTTTGTTCTGAGGCTGACATACTTTTAACTTAGTTACTCTCAATGATGATGATGACTCGAATGAGGCCAAACGGACTAAAGATGCGGTAGCTAATTTCAATAAACTGTATCATCTTTTTGAGAATGACCGAGAAAATTCGCTGAAGCAGAAGAAGTTAGAGGAATCTGATCGGCAAGTGGATTCTGACGAGCTTGATACGACTAATGTTGCTGGTGGTTCTGGTGGTTCTGATATTTCTGGCGTTAACCCTGGTACCGGAAATTCTGCTGACGGAACTGATAACAGGGCAGGACCAAATTTCGGTGCAGCTAATTTGAGTCTGAAACACTTACTAGCAACTATCGATTCGAGAAGAGATCAAATGTCATTGACAGACATAGAGTTAAAAAATCTTATTTCAGACGTGAGGAAAAACCGCTCGAAATGGGCCAGTGAGGACAAAATCGGTCAAGAAGAACTCTATGAAGCAGCAGAGAAAGTTGTGCTTGAGCTGCGAGGATTTACAGAGCATTCAACTGCTTTTCTCAACAAGGTTAATAAACGGGATGCCCCTAACTATTTCAATATTATCAAGCATCCAATGGACCTCAGTACAGTAATGAAAAAACTTAAAGGATTTCAGTACAAGAATAAAAAGGAGTTTGTGGCAGATTTGATGCTAATATGGCAAAATTGCTTAACATATAACACCGATCCTAAGCATTTTCTTCGGGCTCATGCTATTGCGATGCAGCGGAAGACCCTCACATTGATACCGCTGATACCTGATATTGAAGTTAGAGACCGTGCCGAGGTGGAAGCAGAAGAGGCTGCTGCTGTGAAGGCAATAAATAATAGCATTGACGGTGGTGGAGACAGCGACGATGAAGTCTTGACAGGCCATAAGGGAGGAAAGCATTCGACCAAGGGCCGGAAGCGAAAACTGGATAGCAATGAGGATGAAAATAATCAAAATGGTACAGGAGGTGTTCCACCCCCTTTCGATACTGGGTCAGTACCGCCGGAAATATCTGCTAAAGATGCAGCGACCACGACAACGGTAGCAAAGGAGTCTGCGGTGATTGCTGGAGCTTCTACCAATGCTGCTGCTACTGCTGGTATCAGCAGGGTTTCTACGCCCCGTGCAAGTCCATTTCCTCGTATTGATGCCAGCGGGACTAATGGAACCCCAACCCCTGGTGCTGCCGATATTGACTTGGAACTTAACGAGACTCTGAAGGAAGAAAGTCGTGAACCAGTCTATGAACTTGATGTGGAAACTCAAGTTTGGCAGAATATATTTGCCAAACAAAGATCCGTTTACTGTGGCAGAAGAAGTGAGCTATTCAAGGATGATAAGATCCAGTTGGATGCCGAAGCCTGGTTAAGGAAAGCAGGGTCCATGGGCAAGTTTGAAGAAGTTATAGATAAAATGTTCAAATCTGAAGAACGACAAGAAGAAGATGAACAGGAACAACAGTTGCTCCAGCAGCAGCAGCAACACCAACACCAACAACTGTCACAACAGCAAAGACAGCAATCTCGTAGTCGACTGTTCGGATTGAGAAATCGTCCAAGCTTGTTAGAATCGTTTGAAACAGAGGGAGAACCATTTATTCTGGAATATGAAGTTTCGGCAGGAGTACCAGCCTTACCGGAGTCATTAACTCATTACAAGATATTTGAAGGAGAGGGTGAGGAAGGGGTTGGTGATGACGAAGACAACTATGAGGATGATGACGAGAAGCTTAAATTTAGAAATCTCACAGCAGATGATATTCCAGAATCCGGGTTCGTTGCACATATCGGACTGGCTCCTAAAATCCGAGCCAACTTACAGGAAATACAACAGATTCGGAAACTGTGCTCTAAGATTTCCCTTATTCGTCAAATGCAACAGCAGCCTTACATGCATACTAATCAGATTGAGCCATATATCCCACAAGATATTATTGAGGAGGACCTCGATTTGACTTCACGCTTACCAAATCGTGATCACTATAATGCTCGAGTCGCAGGAGTAGCTTTGCAAAGAGCCATCGGTAAAGTTTCTATGCATAGCGGCTTTGAAGTCACTGAGTCGGCGGCAATTGATACTCTGACCGAGATTGCCGCAGATTATATGTTGAAACTTGGTAAAACTCTGATGACTTATATGGAAGACAGCAGCAGCATCATAAGCACTAGTAATGGTGACCGTGTTAGTAACGACCATCGTGCGGAAATTCTATTGGTAGCAGTATTAAGGGAAAATGGTATTGAGAGTCTGACATCGCTGGATTCCTATGTTCACGATGACATTGAACGACACGGAAACAAATTACTAGACCTGAGACGCAAATTGACGTCTTTTACAGCTGATTTGCTCCGCCCAGGCATTGCCGAACTAAGCGACAGACAGTTTAGTGATAACAGTGATCAATTTCTCAATGGTGACTTTTCTATGGATATCGGGGATGATTTTTTTGGATTTAAGGAATTGGGTCTTGACAAGGAGTTTGGCCTGCTTACTTCATCTGTGCCATTTCATCTACTCCATGGTCGACTTAGTGCCAATTATAACATGCAGAATGACCAGCCAATTAATGCTGATAAACTGCAACAGGTTCCCGATTATCCTCCAGTAGACTTGGAAATTGCCAAGAGTCAGATCGGTTTACTTAGGTCGTTCTTCATTGCAAAATTGGAGGCATCACATTCTGATATTTTACTTGAGGGTGATCAGCTGCCGCCGAAACAAAGGAATACACGCCCAAAGTTACCGCCAACTGGGAAGATTGCGGGAACGAAGAAGAAGCCATTATCAAAAGTATTTTTCCGGCCAGAACCTAAGCATGAAGAAGAAAGAGTAGAGGTACTAGTACCGCCCTTAATATCTAAGTCTGAACCTAAGAAGGTGCTGGGAATTGGTGAAACTGATAATAGCAAGAAGGAAGGTGGGGATCATAAAATGTCACTATCATTAGAACCCATGGACGTTGATGCCGATCTGGGGCTTCATGATGAATCAATAGACTCGCTTTTCTAATTCTAATTATAAATTTCAAAGGTTTTGGCTTTTATATACATTTCGTGTATAATCATGTGTACATTATATATTAATTGATTTGTTCTTTTCTTGCCTTTACCCAGCTTCACAAGCGAAGCTCTAACGATAAATTAAGTCTCAGTTTTTCGAAAATAAATAATTTAATAAATATCATTCACATATTATGATGCAATTAACTAATGTGCTTCTCCGGCTAGAAGCAACTTGATATGGAACCAAAAGATTCGAGAAACTTATATGGCTGAGTCCACAGCATACCAAGAAAGGCATGCTGGACTACACATGAGGAAGGACGAACTTTTTCTCCATCACTAACTTAGAGGAAGAAAGAATCACAAGCTACTCTACAAACTCAGAATCGTAAACAATTAAAGGTCATTTTTCGGCAACTGGTTCTTCCCGTTCATAGTCTATAGCTTCTTCAGTATCAGCAATTACAGGGTTATCTTCTGACAAATTGTCATGGGCTTCATTATCTTCCGTAGAAACAATCACTTTCCCAACACCGTTATGAACTGAAATCTGGGCCCTAGCCATTTCTATGCCAGAAAGGTCTAACACAGGAACACCATCAACAAAGAACTCATCATCTCCATTAATCTGGTTTCCTTCATAAGAAAATAATCCCTTACCTATATCCTCTAGTATACCATCTCTTATGAATTCCAGGGCAGCATAATATTCTTCGCTATTAACCGACCCATCACTATCAACAGAAAGCTCTAACGGAGATATGATCACTGAGTCACTATAAATTAACAAGCCTGCAAGGCCATCAGAAGAAGAAGGAGAGAACGTGACAGGGTCTGAATCGGAGTCAACATCACCATCAACCTCGTTATTAATAAGACCATCATCAGCTTTGACTGTTTCTACCAAGAAATCCAATTCCAAAAGTTTACCAGCATCCTCAAATTTCAGTTTATCAGAAAATCGGAATATTTCCTTTGCTGAGGGGGATATAAATGGTTGTTGTTGTTGTTCATTATTATTTTCTTCCTCATTGCCTCCTCCACTATCACCAACTGTCTCTTCCTCATCATGCTCATTACTATTTTCCAATTTTACTTTCTCAGCTTCCCGTTCGCTTTTACTTATCTCAATTTCTACAAATTCCTCTGAACTTACAATCTTCTTACAATGGATTTCGTTAATGCCTGGTTCCTTCGGAGGAAGAAATACCAAATCACTACACAATCTCTTGGTATTTATAACCATACGATAGTGACAAGTTCTGACCTCCTTTATAAGTACTATTGTATCAATAGGTATTCTTGGATTACAGAAGTATTGCACTTCTATACTTCGATCACCTTCCACCAAATCACATTCAGTACCGTTACCAAGCAATTGAGAAGCATAATTGGCTCCACCATTGCCATTATTTTTAATTGTGGTAATCTCATCGACCTGGCCATTAAATTGACCTAGTGTGTAGGCGGGAACTCCCTTCTCTGGCTCGGGTCTTTGCCCAAGCTGAGTAGGGCCCGAATGGAATTGAGAGATTTCTCTGCCATAGCATATGGAATAAGTCCAATATCCAGCATTGTAATAAAGACAAGAATCTGTTAAAGGTTGTAATAATTCGAGGGCCTTAGATTTAGATGTCGAGGTAGACTCAGATATCGATGATCCAATAGATGACGTCGATTCTGATAATGATGATGATCCAATATTGTCAGCCAAATCAGCACTGTCTAAAGTTCTGCTATCAGTAATGCTGACAGTAGTGTCAATGCCTCCGGTCGCTGGGGAATGCGAAATATCCTGATCGGCTGAAATTTGCGAGTCTATCTCCCGTGGTATTCCACACAAGTACTTGTCATCGTGTAAACACATTAAGTAATATTCCAAACTAGGGAGAGAAGATGGAGGATGTAAGTTATCATCCCATAAGGGATACTGGATTTGACCATCTTCTTTCTCTAGTTCCTTCATTTCATCCTGAGCCCATAGAATCGCTTGAGCAGCATCTGCAACAATATAATCATCGTCTAAAATTGATACTCCGAACTGAGGTTTAGCATATATATCAGCGTAGACACTGAATCCTGGCGGCCCAAGTTGCGCAGAAGTAGTCCGAGCCAAAGAGTATAATGCTGCTAGAAGCAGAACCCACCCTGATCTCGGCATCTGAAAACAGAAAAAATACCACAAGAGACAAAGAATCAATGATTTAGATATCTTGAGTAAGGATGAACAGTTTTACAATCGCAACAGTTCTTGACGAAGCAATCCATATCCATATGAGATACGTACATGTACTCCTACACATAAATTGACTAGGCCACGATACGCATATGCTTATATCCATCTGAATAGTTGGATGATATTACAAAACAAACTGAACCCCATAAAATTATCTCTCAGTTGTAAACAATTACATGGCACAAAAATGTAACTCTAGATGAGCATCAAGAATCCAGGATTACCTTCCGACAGGCTTCTGTAGAGTCACAAATTTGCAGTCGTACCAATAAAGGAAAACCTTAAAAATCCAAAGACATCAAAACAATGCTTATAAAGGACATGTACGCCAGGGTCGCCGTTCGTTGCCTCCGACGGCTGTGGATCAGCCCCCGACCCTCTGCTCCTAGCTGAGATTGTACTGGTCACGAAATGAAGATCAAGAGGATTTCATCTCAATAGCATCGCAATCCCCTGAATCCAAGAATATTCCATGTTTATTTTCTTTTCTATGAACTTAGATATATTACATATATATGGATCTATCAATATGCTCGTACGCTTCGCACTTGACAAGTAACAACCATGTCAGCCTTTCAGATCTTACCACGTAAAAGATTTTTCACAGTATTAACAGCACTGATTCGAATAGTTTTACCTAACGAATAAAAATCCATAGTGGAAGTTAAAGCCTCTAACATACCAAAAGGTAACATGGTAGGAATATATCCTTGAGCCAGCTCTAAAGCCCATGAATCAGCAGGCATTCTATATTGTTTGTTATATCCACATGGTAAATGATGTGAATCGCCAGGTAAATAAACTTCAGGTTGTCGGGAATTTGCTGGAGCGGCAGTCTGCTCACCAGCTAAAATTAAGAAATAATCCTCTGCAAAATGCGTGCCAGTATGGCCTTCAGTTCCAACAGCAGTACCAAAAAAGATCAAATATTCAGAAATCGAAGCATGAAGAACAAACATTGAGCCCATAGCATTACCAGCATTATTGAAGACCCATTCATTTTCATCATAGTCGTTAATGTAATCTCCATATTCAGCTTTCAACGCGTTATAGACTGTATTTAAAATAACAGTGGAGTTTGCACCCGGATTTTCATCCAGTATTTGTTTACCAATGGTTTGTAAATGACTTCTATCAAAAATGAATGCTTGATGCAAGAAATTCACCCGGACATAGGCCAAGATCCAGTAAATGATGAGTACGGAGACGGATAATTTACCTATAAATTTCATTTTTTTCTAAACTTGACTATATTCGATTGATATATAATGATGCGAAAAGATATCACAAAAGTCAAATGTATACTTCAGAAAAAAACAGGGGGAGTGTATTATAGTTAAATGTCGTTCAATAAAAGAAAGGGTTTTGACCTCGAAGATAAAATCACCGCCCTAAAATGACGTCTCTTCCTAAAATGGCCTAAATAACTCCAGTACACGACGTGATTAATTAATTACCGGGTCGGTTACGCTGGGAAAAAACGATAAATACGAAGAACCCGATAAGAGAAAATAAACCTCGCTAGCTGGTCCTGGCCTAATCTCGGGTATATCGCGAAACAGTGAAAAGCGTTCCGATCAAAACAGGGCCCTGAGCTAAAGCCGTGCCTGGAGCCGCATTGACATGCCAGATAGAGCTTTTCTAGCATGCGTTAGGTAATAATTAACATAATTAACTTTTAACACTTTAATACTGTAATTAGCTTTAACAGGTCAAAGTTAACTGTCAGAAGTCACACTGCCAACCGCGCAAAGTGTGTCATATGGAGACAAGCCGACAAAGGGGAGACAACAACCGAGCCCGACCCTCTCCAAAAAGCAGACCTCAAGAAGAACGAGTGCCAGAGACTATTCATCCTCCTCAGAGCAATCTTATAAATAAAGAAAATTTTGAAAGCGAGATCAATTGGATATATTCATGCATGATCTAAGTCTCGACTTTTTTGATAAAACGTAGATCTCACAAGCTGACGATAAATTTCGATGAAAGAACAAGTAGTAAGCCATTCAAGTGCAATACACTCAAGTAAAGATAATGTTATCAACTTAGTCCCAATTGGCAGCAACGGTCCAGATCCATACTTTCGAGCTAACATCCGGAACCAATGATTAGTAAAGGGAATACAGAGAATCTCAGATAAAGTATCGGCAACCAATTCAGAGAAAAATACGGCTACATTATAATTCAATAACAGTCCTTTTTTGTGCTTCCCTAGGCGATTAGACCTTTTGGCCTGATGACGAGGTTGCCAATATGGCTTAAGTAGCGAGGACAATGACTGGAACAAAATGTTCCAGCAGACATTTTCAGCTATTCTGCAGCCCAGAGCAATGAGAATAATCGACTGATTATCGAAGAAAAAATTCCAATTATACATTTCTCTAATTGAAGGAGCAGAGTCAATATCTAACATCAAGGTGACAGATCTCTGAAGAAACGGATAGGCAATAACCTCACCAATTTGGAGAAGTAAAAAATGTACCGGAATACTCATCTTAAACCCTTTTGCTTTAATACTCATATTCCTATAACAGAAATATTCCGAGGAGGCTCTGATTAATTCAATAATAGCATCGTATGTTAACGCAGGAAATATTCCATTGACGGGATTTCTATGAAGAGGCCATGTCGACCACTGAAAAGTAGCACGATAGCCTAGAAGAGGAAGAACATATGTTTGCGCCTTACATCGAATCTTAGCAATGGGCCAATGGACAACCGAGTGTAGAGCACGTAACTGAGATGAAAGTGCGACTGGGGTGAATAATTGTTTAATTAAATAAGACCGTGACAAAGCATCATACTCACTGAGATTGGTAATATGTTCATTACGTTTAACAATGCCATCACCATTATCATAAATGACATCATCCTCCTCATCAACATCATTATCACCATCATCATTATAATCCTCATCTTCCTCATCTTCCTCATATTCCTCATCTTCCTTATCACTTTCATCATCATCATCATCATCCACCTCATCACTTTCATCATCATCATCCACCTCATCACTTTCATCACCATCATCATCCACCTCATCCTCCTCATCGTCTCCAACATCATGGCCGTCATCGTTTAGTGGATCATTATTCTCTTCATCAATACCTGTGAGATCTGATATTTTCGACAATTTCTTGATAAGATTTCGCCCGCCAGAAGGCGAGCGAACGCCTAATCCAGTGAATTCCAGCATCATTCCCAGTGCTTGTTCAATTCTATCCGCTTTCTCACGGTTCAATTTATCAGCAATAGTAACAGAAAACTCCTCATCATCGTCGGCCGGTTCCAAAAAAGATGGCCCTAAGGCAAATCTCAGAAGTAGTTTGGAAATCATTATAATATATCAACCGACGATCATTTCCAAAGAATACCAGGTCAAAAATAAACAAAAGCTTTCATTGTTGATATCACAGTCTCTTCAACTTAATGATGATTCCCTTCTTATTCATACAAGACTAAACTGCGAAATAAAAGATACAGAATATGAGATGACAAGATTGAGAGAGAGGGTATGCCAGTTGGCGTGGTAATTACAATTTGAAGCTACATCACAGCGGCATACCAAACATTAAATTTATACTCGTTATAACAATAAAATATACATAATCGAGAATAGAGTGCGTTAAGATCTACAGACAATATTGAGGTGGCTAAATCTCACAAGAAGAATTTCAACTCTTCAGTTCGAAGCAGAGTACAAATAACTCTTTCTCCCAGATAACTATGGTAACTTACCACATATCGTTATAGACTCTGGTCACCTCGGAAATCAGCCTCGTAGCGAAGAACGGAGTGAACGATTATCCCATACTTAAATTAATAAAATTTTGTAATTCAGTTGAGTTACAGTCGCCGGCCTGTTAACTTAATATTTTTATAATATTATTTTATAATCAATGGAATGTATAAACTCAATGCTCGGCATCAGTTTGCCTAGTCTGGCTGGCTGAAGACCCCATACCCCCTCTTTCGCTGCGCCGGAGGAAGCATACAGATTTAGCCCGAACGAAACGAGCGTTAGACCTGAGTCAAAACCCCAGTCGTCGGAGGAGATGGAGAATCTCGGACTTACCTCAGTCGGAGGACGACACGATTGCTGGTTTTTCTTAAATAAATCCAATTAATTAAAAAATTAAAATAAATAATGATTACCTTTAAGCTATAGCTAGATTTAAGTATGAATCACGTGAAAAGCACCCTGCAGATCTATCTACAGGGTCAGGGAAGAAAAAAATTAGGAAGATCAGATAGAGAAAACTAATGAAATATTTCAAGGTCCTTCAGTCGATAACTTATTTTTCATATATACTCGGTATCTTCGTATATATTTCATTTCTGATCTAGTATTTATTCAATTCATTATGGAACTTAGAACTTCTTTCAAAGTAAGGACTTCGATAGAGCCATTCTATACTGGAGGAGATGTTTCAATATCTGTAAATATTATGGCTACAACGTTAAGTGATAAAGTCATTCTTACAGATCTATCGACAGGAAATCGAATGTACACGGTGGATGGAGATGGAGAACTTATCACAGCACTGAGATTATCTCCTTCGGGAACTCATCTTGTAACATGCTCAAGATCTCTTCAAATGCATATTTATAAGTTGGTAGTGATAGATGAGGAAGAAACTTCATCTCTGACTGTGACAAAGATTAAGAGTATAAAAGCTCATGAATCACCTATTATGGTTCTAGATATTGATGCTACTTCATCTCTTATAGGAACTGGTGGAGCTGAAGGTGCTGTTAAGGTTTGGGATCTTGAAGGTGGCTATGCTACACATAACTTTCGTGGACATGGCGGTATAATTAGTGCTCTCAAATTCTGGGGTCAACAAGGAAGTACTGAATGGAAGTTGGCCAGTGGATCTGATGATTGTAAAGTAAGAGTATGGGATTTGGTCAAAAGCAAAAGTATTGCTGTCTTGGATAATCATGTGAGCATCGTTCGTGGACTCGATTGGAGTTCCGACGGAAAGATTTTATTAAGTGGAGGACGAGATAAAGTGGTTAGTGTATGGAATGCAAAGACATATAAACTTGTCAGTACAATACCTGTAAATGAGACGTTAGAAGTAATTGGATTTGTTAATGACAAAAATGATTCCTTTTATACTGGTGGAGACAACGGTATTGTTAGAATAAGGTCACTCGAGGGTGAAATATTATATAATCAAAGAGAAGATGACAGCAAAAACATTGCGCCTGAAGAAGAAGTTGGTATAAATGATATTATTGTTATCAATAATACTGAAAGCGGTAGCGGTACTCTTTACGCCGTCATGTCGGATCAAATGATAGTGGAACTTAGGATTCCTGATTTATCTGTGATTCGTCGAATTGCTGGAAATCACGGTGAAGTTATTGACATGTGTTTTCTAGAGGATTATAAAAAGCTGGCTATTGCCACTAATTCACCCGAAATTCGCATATTGTCATTAGACAGTCCTCTTGAATGTCAGATGCTCGCTGGTCATACTGATATTGTGATTAGTATTGATCGTACATATGATGGTAAATGGTTAGTGTCAGCTGGTAAAGATAATCAGGCAAGGCTTTGGAGTAGTGAAGGAATATGTCACTCGGTTTACAGTGGTCATGCTGGATCGATTGGTGCTGTCGCCCTACCTAGGGCCCCTTCCTCTTCTTCAGTCCTGCCTGAATTTATTATAACCGGTTCTCAAGATCTTACAATTAAGAGATGGAATCCAAAAACTAAGTCTGCTGTGTATACTCGTAAAGCTCATGATAAAGATGTCAATGCCATAGATGTTTCCCCTGATGATCGGTTGTTTGCTACAGCTAGTCAGGATAGAACTGCCAAAATATGGGATACAGAGACTGGCGAAACTGTTGGCGTACTTCGAGGTCATAAACGAGGTGTATGGACAATCAAGTTCTCTCAATGGGATAAAACTGCCGCTACAGGTAGTGGTGACAAGACAATAAGATTGTGGAACTTGAATGATTATACATGCGTCAGAACTTTTGAAGGACATACTAACTCTATTCTAAAATTATCTTTCTTAACGCATGGTAAACAAATCGTTAGTGCTGGCGGTGATGGGCTTGTTAAGGTATGGGAAGTTGCGAGTGGAGAATGTAACACTACCTTGGATAATCATGAGGATAAAGTGTGGTCAATAGTTGTTGGATCGAAGAAGAAGCTCAAAGATAACGATAACGTCGGTGATGATGACGATGATGACGGAGGATTGATCGTATCCGGAGGAGGTGATTCAATCATCACAGTATGGGAAGATATCAGTGAACAGGAAAGGACTATGAAATTAGAACAGGAAGCAGAGTTGGTAGAAAAGGAACAAGAATTATCAAATTATATACGTAAACATGATTGGGCTAGTGCTTTTTCTCTGGCTCTATCATTGGATCATCCGTTTCGATTGCTAAAGTTATTAACAGAAGTTCATGGTCGTCAAGAGCTAGGATCAATTACTGGACTAGTAACTGTGGACAATATCATTAGTGGCCTTGATGATAAGTCTATCATCCGACTTTTACAACGAGTCAGGGATTGGAATACTAATGCTAGAACTAGCCCTATAGCACAGGTAACATTACATGCTGTTCTACGTTCTAATTCTGCGGAGAAACTTGGAAATATACCGGGATTTGCTAAATTAGTAGATAGTTTGATTCCGTACAGTGAACGTCATTATAATCGAGTGGATGATTTATTGGCCGAAAGTTCAGTCTTACAATATGCATTAAGAGAGATGAATCTTCTCCGAGGGTGAAAGAGTGTAAACAGAGATAACAGTCTCCCATGGGTATTCTGGATCACTGTCTTGTATATAGTTTAGCGTTTTATATAGCATTATTAGAACAGTGAATTTCGACCTATAATCTAGAGTGATGTCCCGATTAACTTCTCCATCTGTCCTTCCTTCGATGTCTGAAGCAAATTATGCCAAATGTTAGCCCCCTATCCGTGCTCTAGATTCCTGGTAGCAAAACTCCAAACAACGACTCCCAATCTACTACGTATGGTCTGAAGCAGACAGGGTGCCCGAGACAAAATTATTATTGCCCTGTTGGCTGAAACTAACCCAGCCTTCGCTTCTTCACTAAGCATGATCCCTGAGGTTGGCACCGGGCCGGCCCATTTTCCGGTATTCTTAATATTCCTCTAGTTGATAATCCACACTGTAAGATCAACATCCTACGACACCGAGTCAACAGGATCCACTTTCCCACTCGCACAGCCAGAGGACCCGAGAGGAAGATTAATCGGGCCCAGCTTCGCCAAACTCTAATGCAACGAAGGACGGAAGAAGCAAGTGAAGGGCAGAAATTACGGGAATGGGACTTTGAAATCGTAGCTGTATTCCATTCAAGGGTGAAAGGGAGGTGCCACCCACAATCGGGACCAAATGAGGATCTTAATTCTTCAGCATGTGGATGCAATTCAAACAAAGTGGCGAGACAAGGTGCCGTTAACATTCTAATCAGCTATCCAGAGGCAATCTCACTTAGGATGCTCAGCTCTATCGAACTAACGAGTGATAACTAAGCCCAGGGATCAATTTAACTGCTTATCAATTGAAACAGATAGGCGCAGTGAATCTCCACTTTTCCGTCAGATCGATGTGCAGCAAGACCCACTAATGACGAACGTTACTTAAGCTAAATCACGAGTTCAAGATCGTACTAAATTTATAAATTGAACATTAGGCTTAACTTAACTGTTATTTCTAATGGGAAGAGTTGATGCTCAGATGCAACTAACTAACTGCTGTAGTTATCTCGATATATATGTTACGTCTATGAAGAGAGAATTATTAAGCGTACATCATGTGTGGGTGGAGATAAAAATACGATTGTTTCATCAATCGGCACATTCGTTTCATCCGAAGTTAAAGTGATTATACTCAGTTGCTAAAGTTAGGAACAAATAAAATCCTGATCCGGTTAGAATAGCAACCCTCAATATTCTGTCGTGATGCTTCGTAGGCTTGGGCCACTCCCAGACCCCGTTTCTCTCGCTAAACTCGACAACCTCTCATTGTCCTTCTCCTGATCACACTCAGTTTCGATATGTGCATATTGTAAAGGGCTGTTAACACTTATAAGCTGTGCAAGTAACGAGTAATCATTAGATTTTGAGATAGATCTGGCTAGCTAGCTATAGCGCGCGCTAGATGATCAGGTCACGCGTAAACATGACTTTCAAGCGCACTTCCACGATAAGACTAGTGGCTTTTTAAGGTGCAGCTGTGGTCATGAACCTTGCACGACTCTACGTGCTGAGCTATAATACAGTAAATGTAGTGATAAATGATAAATAACATACCTTAAGTAGTGGATGGAGGTGATAGAGCAGTGATTTATCTAAGCAAAGACTATGTCCATTTCGTCTAGGAATTGGAACTTAAACCAAAAAAAAACTGTATACTCTAAACCAACCAGTCTGGTGACTAACAAAGGTGAATGAAATCTGTGAAATTCAATTATGATCGACGAAGACAAAAAGGATAAGCTGCTGGTCTCAACTCAGCAGCTTTACTAACAACGCACAAGTCCCATATGAGCCAACGGTATTACTTCGTTGGTTACAACTAACTCTCCAGATTTTAAATGTATGAATATAAAGGCCCTCTCTTATTTCGCATATCTATTTATCTATAGATAAAAATGTTCTTAATTAAGAAAGAGTCTACCGTTTTATGCTAATTAATTAATTAATTAATGGCCAGGAACATCATATCAATCACATGATTTTCGATCACGCACGCGTGTTTTACGTGTGAACCGTGTTGTTTTCAAGTAGCCGTATTGGGGCAAACGTAGCAGATCGCGATATCTTGCGGCCAAAACATGCATTAACTAACTTAACTTTCAAGCCATTGCCGGGGTAGCGGGCATGGACAATCAAAACCTAATCGGCCGCAGATGTACCAATCATCTCGTCGGCTGGATTCCAGAACTTATTAAGTCTTGGCAGATCAGAACACAACCGTTCTAGCGCCGTCTATATATGTATACAGTTACAGAGTATGCGCTCCCAATACTTGATCACTTGCCTCTTCCTCAAGGAAGGCGGGGAAGGCGGCATTTGCAGGTGTGACTCTCCGTTGCTACGCGTACGTACCTACTTATACGAACAGGTTAATATTAAAAAATAGAAGACAACCTGTTACTCAAAAATATTTGACCCTCATCAGCTCAACGTCTCTTGCGCTATGTTAGACGGTCTAGCTCGCCGAAGGCAGACGAAAGATCCCTGCTTGTTGTCTTCCACCAGCTTTGCTTCATATTCAATGTTAGTTAGATTAACTAGTTTAGCATATCTACAGTGATGTGCACGATTCCCGGTCAGGCAGCCAGCTAGCTGGCAACATTGACTAATTCTAACAACTAAAGACTCCGAGTTGGCCTTCGTGTTGGCTCCAACCAGGCTCGACAATCAGTGACAAAGCTTTGAGCTAATTAAATAAGCTATAAAGTCTTGGGCTAGCTTCCTCTGCGCAATCCCCCTTCTCCGATTCAGGCCGGCCCAATCACTCGTGGCAGGTAGAGCGGTACAGCCGAACAATCCCGAGCGTAGTTCTTTAGAATGGTCAATACCCACTGTCATTGAACTTGTGTGTTGGAAACTTCATCCCGGCCCAACATATGCGATCAATGTTCCATGGGCCACTCCGTTTGTAGAGTGTACACTTCGTTCATGCCGTTAGATGCAAGTGCAACGCATGCGAGACGTTTCCACTTGTTGCAGTTATAAGACATTGGCAATTTTGGTTTTTGACTGTTTGGGAGCAGATTGGTCGAATATTTTCAAAAACTCTGCTTTGCAGAGTTTTGCCCATGTCAACGTGAGCACTTGCATGAAATAGAAAAAAAAAAAAAAAAGGTACACACTCTTCTTCTGTACACGAATCTCTCTTCAATGATAAATCCCGCCAAGGTTATATGGATTATTTGTTGTAGATCTTGTCGGCTCTGAGTTGTTCCTCTGAACCTAATTTGGAACCTTTAAATCTCCTAAGAATTAGATCGTCCTATGGCAGGCATGGAATTTTGTTGCTGAGGGCGGGTGTTTATCGCCGATTCCGATTCGCCATGGAGAATGAACAACTAAATACAGTAGCATGATATGGAATTCAATTGCTTTCGGTATCAGGCGAGTAAATTCCTTTAGATCAATATTTTTCCTTAATCATACCATACTCCTGAAAGCCTTGATGCTTTTTATTATATTAGAGCTGAACACCCCAACCGGGTCCGTGGAAAGAATTATTACACTTAACAACTGATGTTTTTGTTCTCTGCATATTTCTTCTCGATCTGCAGATGATGTTTCTTATTTTGGATCCTTAAAGAAGAAACCAATCATTTTTTTGTATTGGATTGGATCGTCCAGAGTAATACTAGATAGAAGTTCAGCTAAGTTTACTTGACGGCTTATTTCAGTCTTTGAAGTTGA
Organism: Sugiyamaella paludigena; assembly: GCA_030579875.1. Classification (NCBI taxonomy): domain Eukaryota; kingdom Fungi; phylum Ascomycota; class Dipodascomycetes; order Dipodascales; family Trichomonascaceae; genus Sugiyamaella; species Sugiyamaella paludigena. Next base: position 117,449 of record JAKTRU010000001.1, on the reverse strand, counting down.
AAAGCGCTGAAGGCAGTTGATTGACAGTTGAGTGATGCGTGCAATGTGTACCTATTGCTGTTCCTGGAATTGAATCATTGATGATGAAAGCTTAGTCGCAAAACGGAAAGGGATTGAGAGATGGGCAGAAGAGCCAACCCCGTAACTTAATCATCGGAACCGAAGAATGTTAATGGCAGGGTTTCAGGGGATGATGCTCAAGATATTTTTATTTTTTTGATCCAATTTAGTATTTCCGGAAACTGCCGATGCAGTTGACTTTCTTGTTTGTTGCGGCGTAGTTTTCACTGTCAGCAGGTTTCCTACCAAGTGGTGGTGGTGTTCTCTTTCTGGCATCCTTGGGCTCAGCCTCAGGCACCGTTTCCTGGGTGCGGTCGGCTCCATGAGGACTAAGACATACCCAGATACTGAATATAAATCGACCGCAGCACATAGCAGACCTGGAGGAAGAGTGCCTCAGTCATCGCAGGCCATCACAAGAGCTCAGTCCAGACAGACGTCAGATCTACCGATCTTATGGATCAAAACATTAGTCTATTTCTTCTTGGTTTTATCATGCTATAGAAAAGCTGTCGTATTATACGTGTTATTATTGTATTACGTTGATTATTAGTCTTCATGCAAGTTTTACTTTCTTTGTTGGCGTAGTACCCTGGGAATACCACCTGCTATAGTAGTGGGCTGTGATATAAGGTTTTGCCGTTAGATAACAACCGACAGAATAGATAACTGCTCCTTAATAACTAAAAATCAAATTAATCAATAAAGCCCATATATGTCTGCTCATAACAGATCTCCAGTCCTAAACTCTCCTACGTTAAGGAACGTTAATTCCTCTGTAGTTGACTTCAATCGCCGAACGCAGCGAGGGCGAAGTAACACGGGGTAGGATGGGGCCCTGACGGCGGCGTGCCGGACTCTCGGTCGTTACTCACAACCCAGTAGTTGGTGACTGGACTAGTGTGCTTCATTTTCTGTTTCATATTCTCTTGTTAAGTTATTTGATCGATCGACTTATTATCGTATTACAGTTTCTGTAGGTTATACATCTAGCAAGTTACTGTTATTATTGACTTGGCGTCTAACCACCTGCATACGACCACAACAAGTTCATACGATTACCAGATAACAATCATAGGTTTTAATAAATATTATTGATGTACCAACAGAGTAAGTTAAGTGTATATAGTTGCAGTTACCTGCGATTTAGATAAACAGCGAGTCCTACATACAGCCAGTTGTTTATTGGTGAACATAAATTATCTATTCTTACAAACAACGTAAAATAAACATTAAGCTGACCCAATGCACATAATCTGTAGGAATCTCAATTTAAATTATAGCAGCAATTACCTCAGGCGGCTAGTTACCTTCAATCAGGCTACATCTAACTAACCGATCGAGCATATATCGATTGCCTCAGAGCTAATTGGCTTGACTCCAATATAATCTCGATACCATCCGAATAATTTAGCCTGAGATGACCTGTACCCAACTGACCAATTTTTGATGTGAAAATATCACAAGTTGTGTACCAACTAACTTAAAGCTATAATGCAGCTATTCCAATAGCTTAACGTAACTGTGCATAAAATGTGGGTTAATATCATTTAGACATGGATTTCCGGGCAAGAAAGACATGACGAAGATCTCTCTTATGATGTACATTTACGCATATATAGTTATAGTTTGTAATACATATATAAAATATAACAGGTTCACGTACACACAGTACAATATCAAAACCATAATAGATTTTGCAGCAGGTTGCATGAAGCAATTAATGTAATTAATTAGATTAATTACAAGGAATAAAAAGTATACTAATGTACAGTACAGTAACGTTACATGTTAAGAGTACCGTAGTTAGCATTAACATGTTAGTGGATAAATATATATAAATCTATATCTGTCCACAGAAAAAAACCACTGAGTATATGCGATAAAAAACTCATATTAACGTCGGTATATATGATCAAGGAATATTATTACACAGAAATTGATTGATGTTAGATACTGATTGACTGAAGAAAAAGTGTGATAGATCAATCTACATTAGATAAACCGTAAGTTAGACGTAATTGAAATGCTGGAATGGGGGTCAGAAAGGATAATTGCTAGTTAGATGTAGCTAGTCAGAAGTACTAGCTTAAATACCGATCAGACACTGTCCTGGTACTCAACGGGTACTGTCCTATACTCTGGATACTAGTTCGATACCCACTAGATACTAGTTCAATACCCACTACCAGATAAATTCCAACCGGTAGCCCTAATCAATTGATTAGTGAAACAAGTCTATTCATTCCCTTTTTAATGTTTTTCTTATTTATCTCTTTCTCCATCTTCTCCCTCTATCCTGAAAAGTTCTCGTTTCGCCAATTGCCCTATGCCATCATAGCAGCTTGAACAAAGTGTGTTAGTTACCCCCTTTCCTCTCAGGGGAAGAACTACTGATTCAATTCAAATAATCCATCTATATTCGCGTCGCTTTCTTAGAAACAAAGAGAATTATCTCGGAATCAGAATCATTCCGATACTCTTCTTTAATCAGCCTAAGACTATATTTTGAATTCCCTTTTCTTAACATTTTACCATTGTTCTACCAAAAGTTAAAAACGACGCTTTTTTTGAATATACGGGTAGCCGCACACAAGACAAATTGGGTATCGACTAAACAAATCAAAAGGGACTAAGAAGATAAGGGTTACACTCTACTTATTATTAATTGATTTATTTTACCCGTATTAAGAAATATTAATAGACGTATTAAAGTATTTAAACGGTGATTTAGAGACAGACATACGTAGGTACCCTCGTTCATCTTTTCGTTTTTATTTTTTGTTTTTCTCTCATTTTCTTCCTTTCCGAGACATGGTAACGCAACTCGATTCGGTTGCTGGTAGTGTCGTATTGGGTGTGGATTTTCTTCTATATCTAGTAATTGTATACCAAACATTTTTTAACCCGTTAGAAATCGGTAATCCATTGATCTGCTAGTTTAACTTTAATCTGCTTATATATATATCACTAACTAATATTCAATCTAGAGAAGCAAAACTTCTTCAATAACGAACCATTATACAGGACTTTTTTAGAGTTGGATCAAGGTGAGTATTTCCCCCTGTGGGATAATGTCAAGAATTTAAGAATGGATCCGGTAAGAGAGCCTGTTCTTGGACCCAGCTCGAGGTATCAACTGCCTGGTCTGGGAGGGGCTAAGCAACAATGGAGTCCTTACTCCGGGCTTGGAGTCCTCCACCGGCGGACTGGGACCCCCAGCTTTCGTTGTGTTCGAAAATCGCTTCATCACTAGCAGAATCCAAACGAAGCGAGCCATAGGGTCTGAGGCGACACGCCCCGTACGGAGGTAGAGAGAAGAAGAAGACTTATTCTAACTATAGTAGAAGAAAGCATCGAGCAGTAATAGGATCATTTATAGTTTATGTGTGGGGGCGGACCTTGAGGTTTCTGTTTTTCAGGTAAGTTCACTCTCTTTTTCTCTTTTTCTCATTCTCTCGTTCTCTCTTTTTTCCCCTTCCCATAATTCTTTATCCCTCAAATTCTCTTAACTCCGATTCCTTCTAAATGTCTTCGCCGCTTTCAAATGGTTAACTTGAATCAAGGAATGAAGAGCTTTTCACCTTCCTTTCGTTCAATACATGTACCGTCTCCCCACGCGACGGTATTGATATTTTCTTCTATTAGTTGTCTTTGTTCTTTCTTTCTACTGTTGTTTTCTATTATTATTTAATCTTGGATCGTGCATATATCAAATGCATATCAACGCATATGCAGCGGCCATCTCTGGAATTCTTTGACATTTCCTAAACGGTGTCTACAAACACAACACCGGATCCAGGTCAAAAAATAATGCTTGTTGTCGACCCAATAAAAATATAAATTGCACGCGACTTAGTTGTCAGGGTCTGTTGTCATTTCCCATAATCGTTCGATGTGTATACTGGGTAAATCGAATCTCGTGCTGCACACGCGCGACGCGGGGCTACTGCCATCATTAATCATATCGGAACAGAAAAAAGCAAACACAATGGTCTGAATACCTCATTGTGAGTAAGTGTTCAACATACCAAGATACCATATTGAATCTATAAAATGATTTTCATGCTAGTTATAGTAGTGGTGAGTGTTCAATTATTGATCGATGTTGGTCGACGATCTGCAGTAACATATTGGTCAACAATCAACAATAACATATTGGCCGATCAACATTCAACAATAACAAGTTGGCCTGTAAAAATAAACCATAATATGTTGGCCCTCTATATACGTAAAACATAGATAGAGGTATTCACCACTTGCCATGTTGGCCAGTCAACAGTCGACAATAATATGGCGAATAATAACATCCATCATTCGTGTTCGGCTATCTGTAATGGGCAGTCATGCTCCATGAGGATCAACAACCGAAAGAACAACATTACCACCAAACCATACTTGAAGGATAAATATTATTATCACTTGACGAAATATTATATACCAAATGGGGAAGATAGTATACTATTCAGGAAAATATCCTATAAGGGAACTATACTGCTAACGTCTCTATCATCAAAAATGAACCGTTATTTATAACTCTACTTTCGTACCGGTGTTGCTTGTATGTGTATGTTTTGGTGCGATTCGCTTCTAATTTCAGGTAGGGCGAAGAGGTATTGCCGATCATTAAGTGCATGTCTCAACCTTGGTACCTGCAGATGCCTCAAAAAGTTAAAACTACCTTTAGACTGGTTAGATCTGTGTTTTCTTGAACCATGTAATAAATAGTCTCTTTGACGAAGAGAAATACCTCATTATAATCCAAGTGAAAGTGTTATCACTTCATCTATCTCTTAAACCCTTAAATTTCCTTTTTTTACCAACTTTCTCGTTAACTCGTGGTCAATCTTTTTTGAATTTCTTCTGTCCCTTCCTTTTGTGGATGATAGCATTTTCATTCTGTATTTCGTCCATATGTTACTTATTTCGTGATCATTCGTTCCTTCCCTTTTCAATTTTTTTTATTTGTCATTAACAATTTTATTTTCTAGTAATAGGTGTGCGTCTCTCTTATTATGATTGATTTTGCTATTTCACCAGTGAATAATCATCATCACCTATCAATGGCCGCGACTGGTACATCAAAATTCGAGCATGCTCAGATTATGTCCCACAATTTACAGACGTTCCTGTTTCAAGGTCCTTCATCTCCTTCATCTCATTCTGGGTTGCTGCCAGATTCATCACCATCGTTTCTTCCTGATACTCAGCAGCCTGGTCCCGGGAAAAGCAGGAAGAAGAGTAAATCGGTTTGTGGTCTATTTCCAGTACCTAATCTATCTACCACTTCTTCTTCTTCGATGATTATGATGACGAATAATGATGATAATAACATTCCTAGTAATAATTCTTTATCTTCATCTTCATCTTATTGTAATGATAATCCTATTGTTTCTTCACCGACTACATCTGCCTTGGTTGCTGACATGTCTCAGAACTTCCATATTGCAAAAACTCCTGCTTTACCAACTCCAAGAAGAGCTTTGTTTCTATTACCAAAAGCTTATCCTATTGGTGGGATTGGTGCTGGCACCGGAGTTGTAACCGGAACTGGAAGTGGATCTGGAATTGGTATCACTGCTGGAACTGGACCTCGTCTTCGAAGAGCGGCTACTACCACTAATGCTAGTTTTTCCTCGTTAAGTGCTATTCCATCTTCGCCAATGGCTGTGGATGAAGATTCATCTCCGCTGCCTCATAAAAACGTAGTCTCTTCGGTAACAACAAGTATATCATCATCGTCAACAACTGCATCAGCAACATCGACAACAACTTTATCATCATCGTCATCTTCTTCTTCAATGGGTCCTCCTAGTATGGCGCCGGCATCTTTTGCAACCTTTTCGTTCGCCAGTTCATCGCTGTCAAATGTTTCGACGACAAGTTCATCTCTTAATTCGGTAAATTCTAAACCATCCGCTTTAGCAAGAATGAAGTCTCTGTCAAATGCGTCTTTCCTAATCAATTCAAGACCATCTTTAATTCCATATCAAGAAGGATTAATAAACTCAGCGATGAATAACAACAGTAACAACAATAATAGTGCATTCATTTCCACACAATCATCCTCATCATCATCACCAGATTCTCTTTCGGATCTTTTCACCCAATCTCCTGTTACCCAACGATTGGGAAGCCAAAAATCAAAATCTGCCTTATATATGTCTCGACCACAACCTGTTGCTTCACGTGATTCATTTGGTGGTCCTGCTCGTCCGGGGTTTGCTAATCGAACTTCCAAGATCAGGCGGACTCATTCAATGTTTCAGCATCCTGAAGAGTTTCTGTCTGAAGAAATGAACGAAGAGAAAGAGGTTGCTCAATCACTGGCAGTGGTTGCTGGTGGCTCGGTTCCTTCTCCTGCTGGCAGTATTAATGATGATTCTCAATCCATTCTTAATCAGTCGGACTGCTTGATTAAAACTTTCACTGTCAAGGAAGATCCTTTCAGAAGAATTGAAAGGGAAACTCTTTGTGATATTCTTGATGGAAAATACACAAGCATTTATGAAAGATTTCTTCTAATTGATTGTAGGTTCGAGTATGAATATGAAGGTGGTCATATTGAGGGAGCCGTTAATATTAATTCTAAGGATAGACTTGAGGAAGCTCTTCTCAGAGAAATCAACATGACTAATAAGAGCAAGGATGAGAAATTGCTTCTTATTTTCCATTGTGAATATTCTGCTCATCGCGGTCCTCGAATGGCTATGCATTTACGTAACTGTGACCGTCAATTAAATATGCGTAACTATCCTGTTTTGCATTATCCGGACATTGTAATTCTTCAAGGTGGTTACAGTCATTTTTTTGAGAAATTTTTTGATAGGTGTGTTCCTCAAAGGTACGTGGAGATGAATGATTCTTCTCATGCTAAAACTTGTGAGCGAGAGATGGATAAATTTCGTAAGAATATGAAATTTTATCGTACCCAGAGCTACACATTTGGAATTTCTACCGAGAGCAGTACTATCAGTGGTTCTGTTAGTTACTGTGATGGACTGGGTGGTGGATTCAATGGTAGTAACGGCTCTTTTGGAGGTGATAACAGCAGGGGTTCTGGAACGCCGTGCGGTGCTTCTGGTCGTGGTGATGGTATTGCTCCGGGGTTCCGTTTCCCTCTTCGCGAGATGGATACCAATACTACTCCTACCGGGCCTCCTTCACGCAAGCTTAATGGAAAGCTTGGAAGTTTTAACGACGTTATGGATTCTTCTTCGACACGACTTCCCCAATTTGATATTTCTACTCAACTGAGATTTTCATAGGAAAACAGAGAATAACGCTTTAGCATGAGCACTTATTTTTCCCTTTTCCTTTTCCTTCTCCATACTGGTTGAGGCTTGGACAATATATAATGGAGAACGAATTCTTTCAGGAAGGACGATTGCATGGTTACTGTATTTTATATATTTTATTTCTCACGTCTAATTATTGTAGCAAATCCCGGGATTTTTACCCATTTTTGCTTCGTCCTATCTTTTATTCCTTGTTTGTATGTCTTATTGTTTTTTGTTATTCAGTTTTATTTTGAATTCTCTTCTTTATTCACTCTCTATATTTATTCATTGGCATTGATAGCATGATGACCACTGGTCAACAGTTAATACATTACATTACAGTTTATTTTTCATCTGCCTTTTGCTCCTTCCTCTGCCTCGGCGGCTGGGGTAAGCACCGGATCACCCCGGAAATATCCGTCCCCACAGAACAATTGAATATTTATTGAGCTGACGGAGCTAAGGGGTCTAGGGCTACCGCACGAGCACTGTGCAACCGAGATTATAACATTTCATAAATAAATAACAATAATAATACAGACGTATATGAAACTACTAGTTCGCCATTTCAATATCTTGAGGTTCATATTGTTCGTCCTCATTTGTCTTTGTGACAGGCACAGGCGTTTGACTGCGAGATTTCAGTGACTGATTACCGTCATCACCTTCTTGCGGCGTCAAAGATGATCCCCTTTCATCAGAATACTGCCCCTCCGATCGCTGTTGAAGATCATGGTCCCCTTCTAGTTCTTCTCCTTCCCTTTCAACTTCTCTTTCTCCTTCTCCTTCATCATCTTCTATCGAGTTATACGGTGTTGCTTCTCGGGTCTCACTTTCAGCATCAACACCAGCCTTGGCCCTGGCAAGAATATCAATCTTCAATTCTTCGATATGATTCCTAAGATCATCGAATTTTTCTCGTCTAAGATCCCAAAGGGTTTGATAGCGTAACCTCTGTTGTTCCAAATCTGCAATTTCTTCAATAAGTGATTCATTAAACTTCCTATCTTCTGCTCTAGAAGTGTTTAACAAAGCTATTATGGAATCTCCTTCAGGAACAGGAACTCTCTTTGGTCTGACCATAGCATCAACCATGGCATTACATTCTTCTTTTTGCAATCGAATTATCTGAGCAGTGGCTAAATCCTGCTGAAGTTGGGTAGTTCGTTGTAAGAACTGGTCAATTTTAATATTAGCTTGTTGCTTTTGGTATTCATATTTGGACATTTCTTCTTCATTCATATTTAACTGTAATTGCATCCGCCTAAGCATCATTTCGAAACTATCAAGTTCTGTGTCCAAATTCGATTTGAATCCATCCAGATCCATGAGTGGTGGATCTTGAGACACTAACGTCGTACATATTTTAAGTAATCGTTTATAATTAGCTTCCGAGGTGGTTATCCTTTCACGAATAATGCTTTCTTCTTCGGCATCCATGTTTGAAGAACAAAAAAAAGGCTCTTCGTTAACTTAAAGGTGTGCTTAAGTATATGCTACTGATAGTAACCTGTTAAATTTATATAGCGTTGATCATTCATGGTAATTTTTCATATGTAATAGCCATGTAACCCCAACCCATAAAACACGTGATGTGGGGATTGTCGCGCGCGCGCGCGCGTGAATATTTAAACGCAACCAGCGGGGCCATGGTGGGACCGGGGGCTTTTAAAAAGAGTTGTTTCCTTCTCGCTCTTCTTGGCAGAAATAATGAATGATAATCATGTAGCGATCGCGCGGATTTGCGGATATATTCGTATCCGGTGAATATACCCGTATCCGCGAATATATTCGCTCGCCGATGGCACTTAACTGTTATATAATTAATCAATTTTAAAGGTATATTTTATATGTTTATATATGAATCCTGTTAAGTAGCATATATACATGTATATCTATGTTACGTTCTAGTTGACTCCACTTGACTAGCTGAATCCTCTGGATAAATACTATCCGGCTCAGATCTGATCGACTTTAGCAAATCAGTTTCAATCAAGACTGAATTTATTTCCTTCAGATGGCCGAGTGAAACACTCTTCAGGAGCAGCTTCTTCATCACTCCCATCTTTCAACGGGTAATGATTGGGCTTATCCCGGTTGCCGGAATGGCTAGCGCGGTATACCTCGGGTACATGGATCAGTCGACACAACGGTTGGAGGTAGATAGTTCATTATTAAAATGATTGGCACGATGTTGTGAACCGCATTTCTACCATATATCAGATAATATAACGACAGACCCTTCACAGTCCAGCCATCATTTCTCAAATTTACCTGTTCACAGGCGGGCCCAGGCCCGACGGGACAGAACAAGTGACCAGACTTCGCTTATCCTGCATTATAAAGAGAAATAGGAACTTCAACCTGTTATGAAATGAAGGAGTAGTTCAGTATTGATCTAAGTTTGGGCTGTTCTGTCAGTAAAAGAAGTACGCGCATTTAATGACTGAACAAAAACCGATAATTCAAGTTTATTGAAAATATCTATTCGGATCACAATTAAGAACCATCGCAGACCTTCCGTTAGATTACATTACTATCTGTTCATTATCAAAGTAGAACTATCAAAGAAAAGAGGAGTGTTTAAGATTCTGATATAGTAGAACAGTCCAGTACTAGTCTATTCACTTGCCAGAATATTCAACTGTTGTATGTAACGTCCTCCTCTCACTATCACAGATTTTCAAAATTCCTTCTCTTTCTTAAGCAAAATCCTGATGGATACCTAAGAAGAGTTTATATCGAGTATGATTGACATTGTGTTCACATGAAAATCTTCAGGGTCCACTGAGATCGACAGGGTCCAGCTGAAGACCACGTACGCAAAGCAAGCCGCACAAACTATGTGACTCGTTATAGGTATTGTATCGAATATATTCTACTACAGATATCCTCACGGTCAATTTCAAACTGGACAGTTCTAGGTTTCACGTTTATCATCTTCCTCATCGTAACTTCAGTGCGAGGTCCTGAACTTCCTAATTTTAGTTGGTTTCTTGTTGCAATCAATGGACAAGCTAATACTGGCAGTGAAATTAGCGTCTCAGGGAAAATTAGGCACACTGAGATCTATTTTTGCTCTCAATAAAGATTATTTCATTCTTTGCGATCCATATAGCCCCCATAGTGCTTGGACTATTCTCCTAGTTCTTCTTCCCGAGACAATCAATCCAGCCGAGTATGAAGCACTAATTTATGATATCTTTTCAAATAAATTACAGGAAGTAAAAGATATTGATGATGGAAATAATGCTTTAAATGAAACATCCAAAAACATAGAACTGCCTGAGAGCCAAATCGATGCGAGAACCTCGCGATTATTATCCGAGTTAAAAGAAGAGGCTGAGAGGGCGGGTTGGATTGCTGAAACTTGTAATGAGGAAAGAAATAATAATGCCAATAATGAAAATAAAGACGATGAACAAGGAGCAGTAATATCAGACAAGCTATATTCATGTTGGATCAAGTCAAGAATCCGTAGGATCGACGATTGCTGTGGCCAGTTAGAGTGGGTATCTTCTTTACTGTATCATGCTCCTGAAGATGCTCAGAAATGGTATTTCGGTATTGTCGATGTTGTAAATCAATATCGCCTTCTTTATGGTGAAGTCAATCAAGCTGGAAACCCCAACGAACCTATAGCTTATGCCTCTAACTCAACGACAGTACTCTTCACACTCAGCGAGTTTGAACAGGCTGATCCTTCTGAAAATATATCTAGGCTTCTCTCTGGTACTTCACCAGCCCATATTCGTCGAGATTTTGAGAAACTTATTGCTCCTTATGTTTCATATTTAGATCAATGGGATTCGGCGGTTAATGAATGGATTTCCCAACATTTGTCTGGTGATGACTTCGAAATGTTGGTACCTGTATCAGAGATAAAACAGTCGTATCTCTTGGAGAGACCCCTGCTGTGTGCTTGCTATCTTTGCCCTAACAATGATTCACAAACATTTCATAATATACGCAGAGTCCATAAAGGATTGATGCGAACCATGGACTCAAGGGCTAGAACGGAGGCTAAATCCTCATCCTCATCATCATCCTCGTCATCCTCATCATCTTCATCATTGCTATTAAAATTCGACTTCAACTTTCTTGCCAAACTTCCTCTTACTGAACCAAACAAGGCTTCACTGGATGAGCTTCTGCAGACTGTTGATTCATGCCAGATTCTCGTTGCCGCTGGATATCCTGCTACCATGGAAATGGTTGTTAGATTACGACTTCAGGGTACCTCAGAAAGTCAGAAATCTCTTGTGAACAAATATCTAGATATGTGCCATGAAAAGAATCATAAATCATGGGAGAATCTTCGTCGAGATTTACAGACTTTGAAAAATAATGGGGTGTTAACTCATGTTCCGGACGACTGGATTAACTATACTCTTCTGTCTGGAGCTTTAGCATCGGCTGATTTTGATTTTGTCAAATTGCATTATTCCAAAAATAGCTTGCTTGAAAAGATGGCACTTGATCAGTTTAATACCTTTTTCGACTCTGCGACAAATGGAAATAAGACTCGTGGGAATATGAAAAATGCTTCAGACTGCCTCAATTTACTGCAGACAAGAGATTCTGGGAGCTTATTATCTGAAGCTATCTCAAGAGCATCCGCCCTTTTAAATTCGGTACATGAACTCTCTCAATACTCATTGACTTTCTCTCCTGGAACACCTCTGAATCCGGCTGAGCTCAGGAACCATCCTCCTCTTCAAATTATTCATCGTATATTGGAATTAAACCCTAAAAGCTATCGTGAAATTACGGCTTTGATTCGAATTGCTGAAGGCCTTGTCTATGGGACTAATTACGATCTTCAAGAATTCAAGGTTGATTCTGTTGCTACTCAGGTTCGAGCTATGTGTGTGGAATCGGCATTAGTAGATGACAATTTTAAAGTTGCCTACAGTTATTGTATTCCTCACCTGACAACTACAGTGATTTCATCAGCACCTTCGTCCGTGGCTTGGACTGCCTGTTTTCAAGTGGGAAAATACGTATCTCCATATTGGGATTATCCACCTCTTAACATACTGGAACAGCAGCTCAGGATACTATCATATACCTTACAGATTTGTCCAAAAGAAAACATTTCATCTGTTTTAGCCACTTGGAAGCGGAATGATAAACTACGCCAAGAGTTATGGCATGAGTCCATGTTGAGAAAATCACCTTCTCCTTCTTCAGCCGATATTTCTGGTAAAGTTACCAGCACTGGTGATAATAGCAGTATAACTAGCAGAACTGTCGCATCGTCCTCACCATCATCTGGTCCTACTTCTCACGCACTTTCCGCCTCTCGAATTGCTAAAGCAATTTCTTCGTCTGCTGCAGAATTTAGATCATCGCAGAATGTTACAGGGGAACCAGCATCTCGAAAACGTGATCAAATCTCCAGCTTACTTGTTAATGGTCTTGGATGGGCTATAGGGGCCAATCATCAACCACAATAGCGATTCAGTCTAATGTAATGAGGGTTCCATTAATCTGAATAGTAACCCAGCTACTATCTCTGATGACTGAGTGAGTCTTTTTTGAATTTCATATCCGTCTTCACTCTCGGAATGAAAGAACGATAGCATGTAAGCATGTTTGCCTATTTATTGTTGTCAATTATTCATCCTGGGTACAGAATCACTTGCCAGGCAATTGGAGCCCAGTCCCTGTTGATTTGCGCAGAGCCCAAGAGGAGGAGACTACATATGGAATAGCGACATGTAAATATTTATGTTGTTAAAATTCATTCACATATTTCGTAACATTCATAATAAAGATAATTCTAATATGTATATGCACTACTCGATTTATTCTGTTGGCTCTGCTCAGTCTCAAGTATTGCATCAAAATCAATCGTATCAAGATTTTCGCTAAATGGGTCCTTCGTTGAGGACGTCGGATAATCCATTTTTGAAGGCGCTGCCTCCCTTTTAAAGTTTTCAAGTCTTAGTTGTTGTCTTGGACGCTTGTATCTGCTTTCTTCATAATTATTTCCCTCTTCTTCTTCTTCCTCCTGTTTATGATCAGTCGGTAAAGCTGAATTTAGAGAATCGTAAAAATCGATCACCTTCTGATGAACCATGACCTTATCACGAGAAAATCGCAAGACTTGGAGACCCTCTAACGTTACTGCTCGACTAATAGCCACATATGCTTGACCCTTTTCAAAGGCTCTACTCAGATCTACTTTGACATATTCCAATGTCTGTCCCTGTGCTTTGTGAATAGAGAGTGCCCAAGCCAAAATGAGAGGCAATTGAGCACGTGATGACATAACTTCCCCATCGATATTCTCCAAAGTCCAAGTTTCCGGTTGAACCAGAATATCTCTAGTGGTTCCATCAGCAACCGAAAATCGTACTAATGGCCACAGTCTGCCACCACTACTGGCAGCACCATGTTTCAAAAGGTTTAATTTAGCTCTCTTACGTCTCCAATTAATATTTAACCGGTCAGATTCAACAGTCTGTTCATCCGGAATTCCAAAGACGTCATCAAACTCTTGCTCTAGATTAGGCTTGTTGTTGTCTCCCTTGAGTATCTCCCTTACGTCCTGTGATGACAAAATCTCGGTCTCATTTTCAATCAAACTGAAATTATTCTCATTCATGAACCCCAAGACTCTTCCTAAAGAACCATTTACCAACGTTTCATCTACATTCTTGATCATCATCACTTGAGATCCAGCCTTGATTTTCAACTCGCTTACCGCCATTAGGTTATCCAGATTGAACATATGCTTTAATTCAGGAATGTTATACGTATCAACGCTTTCATAAACCATCTCATTACCACCCAAAGCCTGCAACTGCCTTGAGTTGGCCATGTCCACCTGCATTCGGAGAGGAAACAGCTCGGTCGGACTTATTCCATTGGGTATTTGGGGCTTCCTACTAAGGCTTTCAAAAGTGCGAATAGTTTGAGCACTCATATTTCCCCTCCTCATTTCATTGAGCATAGATGAGAACGTGTTATCTTTCTGTCGGAACACTCGTTGGAGCACAATGGTCTTATCTATTACCTCAGGCCAAGTACTAGCCTCAAATGTAAATTTCAGTTCTCTGCCCTTCTCAACTACCGGAGGCAGCTGAAAGAAGTCACCAGTAATCACAATCTGGATCCCGCCAAATGGTTTGGATTTGCTGTCCCTGCCCTTACGAACAGTTCTGGCAATCTCCTCTAACTTGTCAAACAATTCTCCATCAATCATTGAAATTTCATCTATTACCAAAACCTTGGTCTGATTCCATCGTTTAATGCTTTTACGGTTTCTTTTCACTCTTTTTACAAGAGTATTAACATCCTCCTTACCGAGACCTATCCCCGCAAAACTATGAAGAGTGATACCACCAATATGACAAGCAGCCAGACCCGTTGAAGCCGTCACCGCAACAGCCTCTGGTGAAAATTTCCGCTTCAAATCATCAATCATTCGATGCAATAACACAGATTTACCTGTCCCAGCGGCACCCGTGAAGAATATATTGTGACCTTCACGAACTGCCATGTCTAGAACTCTCTTCTGTTCATTACTTAAAAATAGTTTAGGTACAGTATGGTTACCATCAGTGTGAACTAGATTCTGGTTCTGTTGACGGAGCTTAACCTCAATCTCCTCCTGCCGCTCAACCCGGTTTGCATCGGTCATAAAAGCTCTTTTTTTCATGCTGATATTCCTCAACTCTATTTTAGCAGCCCGAGTAGCACTATTTGTTTGATTCCAAGGAAGATTCTTAGAAGGAGAAGTGGAAAGAGGTGTCAAGGCGGATGCTGGTATTGACGAAGACTGCAGTGGCATAGACAAATTAGTTGTCTTTATATCATTATAAGCGACCGACACAAGTTCATCCGCTCCGTGTAGCTGTTTTTTAGGCAAGCCGGTCAGACCCAGAGAGAATAAAGTTTCTACCTTATGCGATGTTGGCGACGAAGACCAATCAACAGGAGTAGCACTAGCCACATTCGTCTGTGAAGGATGTAGGACAGGCGGAGAAGATGAAGAGAAAAGGTCTACTAACGAGCGCATGTTTTGGACCATTTTCGCTGGTGAATCTTTTGCAGAAGTAGAAGTGATATTTGTCCTTATTGGGCTAACGAGAGGCGGCTCATGTTGTGTGATAGGAGACAAAGCAGGCGATTGTTTAGAGGGAGATACCGAGAAAATGGGTACGAGACGACCAACGACACCTGGAACTGGTGAGGGACTCTGCCTGCTTTGAGAATCAGGCTCATATTCTTTCTTCATTATATTAATTGAATCCTGCCGTTTGAATTTTGTAGGCGAAATAAGCCAACTATCAGAAGTCGTTAGACTATCAGACCTTCTAAGTAGCTTATCATTAGTTTGGCTCTTCTTTTCCAATTTCAATACTGTGATAGGCCGAAGCGCGGGACTTTTTTTATTGTTCGAATTTAAGAAATCAACAGAATCATCCGAAGAGAAATCACTGAGATGGAGTTCGCAACCATTGAATTTTGCATGTGGCGGAGATGAATTATCTACAGCAGGACGTGATGGCGGATTTTCAATCGATGAAGGGTTGCCGTTTCTTGATAAGGGTGAGCTTGCAATATCACTCCAGTAAATAGTCAGACCATCCCTCTGATCCTGGATAGCTATCCTTCTCTCACCCATATCTGATAAGACGGACGTATTCTTAGGTGCTCTAGAAAAACTCCTCAAGATAATCCTCTCCAAAGAAAATGAGGACTTCACCAGCCGTTTGTCTAGTAGCCTGACTCCGATGGTCCACTTTGACAGAACAAGCGGTGGTCCTCTGGAATTAGACAGCCACAATATAAATCTAGATTTTCTAGGTTAGATAAAATGCATATATCGATAAAATCAAAATATCCACCAAAATGTACTGGGATAAGGCAGGAGCGAGATCGCCTCAAACTCAGCAACTTACAAGTCTCCAAGTCTCCAGCCCTGTTACTGGAGACTGATACTCCGTACACACGACAGATAGATTCAACGATTTAAAACCTGGGAAAGTGAGAAATAAAGCCTGACAAAATCCTTTCGGCCTCAGCTAAACATAAATCTATCATCTGCCGCAAAAATCCAGAATATTTTTTTGGGTAGAGGCGAGGCAACAGTTAGTTTTAGGTTCAACATTTCCACTATAGGACGTGTCGAACGAACGCCATCAAATCCATAAACAAGCGCAACGCGTGGTGCGAAGCGACACGCGCCTAACCGGATAGACTTGGGGAACAAGGTCCTTTAATAGCATGCACAATTGGACCAGCCAGTATTGATAATTGCTGTACAACAACCATCTGACATCAGGTTGGAGTTATAACATGAAGCAAACTTAGCAAAGTAACAATAGAAAAATAAAAAGTAGATTATTTTATAATGTTTATTAATAAATATATTGCACATTTTCATGGGCTCAAAACAGGTTGGAGTTCCTCGTTCGGCGATATATTTTAACGACTTAATCCCCTCCCCTACTCATCTGCATGCACTGCTTAGTTTTTGACATGTTAACTTTTCCTTTTTCCTACTCTGACTCGTACTCAGTTCCTGATACGCGACCCCATACTGAAGTAGGTATGGGCAAACTGAATGGTCACTACTGCCCCTGTAGTAGTATAACGCAACGAGTTTCTTATATAACACCGAGGGTAGTTTAAACCCGTATATCTCACGCACGTCATGCATGTACATGTATTTGCGGTAGAAGTCCGGTAGTCGCCCCGGAACTACATAATGTTAAGTTAGACCATAGGTAAGCTAAGCTACAAATAAGTTATGAATAACAATTCAGATAGATAAATTGAATAAATTATCTCGAAATGATTGTTTCTCATTTGTATAAGTGAACAATAACATAAAATTAAGACATAACGTATGGTATATATATAAAACAACAATACAACAAATATAGATTGAATATAAAAGTTACCTGTTTCAAATAATATCAGCGTTTCCCAGAGAAACGAAAATTCGAATACCTACTACATCATTAGGAATAATATGAAATCCGGACCGGCTACCAGTTTTGCTCACGTGCATCAGCGAATATTATTGGCTAACTTGAATGTCTGTCAATTTTATCTGATGATCGAGATATACCGTATTAGGCAACTTTTCCTGATCTAAACAGTCTCGGAAGATCATCACCGTTAGGGCTATTTTTTTCTCCGTGTCATCACCATAAAAGGCGGACTACCCACGCTGCAGAAGCAGTGCAGGTAGTATACATATTAAACTAAAGTATCTGATTGAACAAACCCAACGGCCACCACTCAGAAACTGCAAAAAAGAAATGAAAAACTTTGTTCCGATTTCGTATAGTCCAGATCATCAGATTAGATAACTGTTTCCAGTAATTTGTGACCAGTAAGAAACTTTCTGCAAGCTAAGTAATTTTGATCTCCACTCACGGCAAACAATCGATTTGGCTCTTATGCAGAGACTTAGTCAAGAACAAGCCAAGACAACAAAAAAACAGTTTGCATTTAAAGTTAAGCTACTACGATTGGCTAATTTGAATTCGGATCAACGTGGGCGAGGGGGGCATGCTCTAGTCCAGTCATTCTGGCCACAAATTTCACTGATATTAAATTTTTTTGAAAATAGCGTGCGACAATATATTGTATTGATTTCATTATTCATGCATTCAGAGGCAAAATTTATTATCGTTTATTATAGGTTTTGATATTTATATCAAATTGCGTCGACCGCCAACAATTAGCGTTAACCAAGTGATATATATTTCAGCTTTCCACAAATTCTAAAAAGAGTGAAAAATACATGCACTGGTGCATGATGAAATGGCGATATGCGAAGTGACAAATGGTGAAACATATACTCAACGTGATATAAATTTGGACATCCGCAACCGTTCAAATGCTTATTATTTCGATCTGCAAAGCTAAGTATATTTACGAGGTACCACCAAAGACATAGTCAATTTTAACGTTAATGCATCTATATGCAAGTTCATCTGATAAAAATCTGTGTGGGCATAATATTACTGTTTCTGGTAATTGAGACTAGATGAGAAAAGATTGACATAGAGGTGCTTCTAACCTTTTGTTCACAATACGCAGTAGCTGTATAACATAGCCAAATAATTCAGAGTCGAATCTGGGCTTCGGACTTAATTCCCCGCCCCTTCCTATGCTGAGGATAAGAGATCTGCACTTGGAATGAAACAGAGAAATGCTGCTACAATCGCACAATTGTGGGACCCACGCGTAGGTCCCTATTTTATCCGGGCAACTCCGAATGTTCTCCCTCTCTAGTCCAACTGCGAGAATGAACCTCAAATAAGGCGCTTGCTTTCCCTGGATCTATGCATGCTTCCGTACTAATGTTTTATCAGATCTTTTCCTACTTACTGTTCCCGGCAATGGTATCCTAACTGAAACTTACTTAACACAAAGGAATCATACCCTATGGTTTCTTTTCATTCCTTTGCAGGATCTTTTATTCTATGAAAACGGTTGTTAAAAATTTGAATCTAACTCCGGGGCTCAGTGACATCTTTTACCAGAGTACTTATAAAGCACATAATACCCACCTCTCTCGAACTCTTTCATGGCTCTGTTTTGTCCCAGTGTCATCCGGAGTCTACGACTAGTTCATTGTTAATACTATAGCGGCCTTATCTTCTCATATTTTCGCTTACCGATTCTAGAAATGATACCATACTCATTCAACCCGCTGCTTCTGATATTTGGGCTCTTCTGTGGGTTGGTATCGGCTGATGTCTACGGAACGGCTTGTGTGTACTCAGCATTGTCCTATAACTTCAGCTGTATTGAACTAGATAATGACGTGCAATCTATGGCTCCTTGTCTATGTAACAATACAGCGTACATACAAACAGTCGTAGGCTGTATTGAGATTGATGCCAAATCCTCAAGTCTAAAAGAGGAAGCATACGAATATATTGAAGCCCAGTGTCCTAACGTTACATTCAACTTCCAGGAATATATAGCCAATGTACCCACATTACCATCCAATCTATCTGAACTAGAGCTCAGTGGCATCCATACCTCAGGATTTATAATGCCTTCAAGTCTCATATCGCATAATGTCAGGGTAATAAATGCAAAAAACGCTGATGCTCTGAAGGTCTTCCAATATGCGTAAGTCAAAGTAGGGGTAATAAGAAGAGGATAGATGACTAGCATTATAGCTATATTTTCATCCTGATTTATGATACTAACTCCATATAGTGGTGCTGTTTTAGCATATTGGGGAGGTGTCATAGCTATCCGAACATTGGGAAATTTCTGTTACAGAATTGCCCCGAGTCTCTTGGCCGTATTTGATTTCCCATTGAGTAGAAAAATTAGACGGGGAATACTTTTGCCTGCTACAGGGAGTTATCACCATTCTACACCCAAAGCTCTGGGACCATACACCTTTAAATTTCCCATAAGATCCGAGACGATAGTAATCGTCATCTTCATCGCTCTAAGCATGTTCTTCAACTTTGCTAACGTCGAAATTGTCATGCCAAATTATATTTTCCAGACACAAATATCCCAGTACTCCATGTATCTTGGTCATCGAGCAGGAATGATGGCTTTGGCTGAATTTGTGTTAGTGATACTCTTTTCCGGAAGAAATAACCTTTTGATCTGGATTACTGGCTGGCCATTGGATACTTTTAGAGTATTCCATAAATGGGTTGCCCGTGCCTTAATGTTAAATATAGCAATCCATGCTATCACTGAGACTGTAAATTACTGTGTCACCGATCAGTATACAGTATCATGGCAGATAGGATGGTTTAGATGGGGCATAGTAGGAGGGTTATCGATTTCTATAATCATGGTTCAATCCGTGCATTTTATCCGATCCAAAAGTTACGAGATCTTCGTTGCAATTCATATCCTCCTTATTGTAGTGGCTTTCCCAGCAATTTGGTATCATGTATTGGCACAAGGAGTTGGGATGCCTTATGTATATTCGGCACTTGCTCTATGGGCATTTGACCGAACTGTTCGAATAGCGCGTATAATATTATCAGGTGTTACTTCCACGGCTGAAGTCAAATTACACAACGGAATCGTAGACGGAAATGGAACTAACGACGATCACAGTATTATCGAATTCAAAATCAATTATTCACAATACTGGAAATTTTATCCCGGTTGTTACGTCTTTATACATATTTTAAGACCTAACAAATTTTGGCAGTCTCATCCTTTTACAGTCATCACTTCTCCAAAACCTGATGATAAAGGCAAGTTAATCCTTATGGCAAAAGTCAAAAAAGGCATTACCAAGTACACCAAAGATTATCTTTTACAACAGGCAAAACATTCTGCTCAATTACCAGTCCTGGTAGAGGGTCCTTACGGCACCCATCATCCGGTACATCATTATGATACTCTGATACTTATTGCTGGCGGTATTGGACTTACAGCCATCTATCCTTATGCAGCGGAGGTCAAGGATAGACCAGATAGAAAGCAAAGAGTAATTCTTATCTGGGCAATTTCTGATGAACGTCCCTTAACTTGGTTTAATGATCAGCTACAACACTTAGCTTCTGATGATCGAATAGAACTGAATATTTATATTAGTAAATCTGATTCATCAACGTCGAGTGTCATTGACGTTAACGGTACAACTTTCGATGATGTTATTGCACCATCAGAAAAGAAGGGAGTTGGACGGGAGATTGTTAGATCTGTGCCTCAAAAGAATGAGGATAATGTAGCTGAGATTCCACCACTACCATTCCAACGTGGACGACCAGATCTGGGATCGATCATATCTCAAGAAATATCCGAAGCCCATGGTTCAATAGCATTCTTGGCGTGTGGGCCCGATTCTATGAATGATGATATTCGAAAGACCATTTCAGATAATATAGAGAATGCTAAAGCGCGTATAGATTATTTTGAAGAAGCATTTTCTTGGTGAGTGGCTGATCTTCAACAGCAGGGGGATTCCATTGTTATCATTCGTTATAGTTTAGTTTAGAGGTTAATAATATGTGAATGAATTTAATAAGCTGTAGCGGTATTAACCAATGTATTTGAATTGGTTAAGATCCATGTCGTTCAGGAACCAAAATCCAACCTACTGGCGAATGTAAGTCGCCGATTTTGAAACACGTATAAGCGACCGATTTTGAGACGTGGTAGTTTTCGAGATCAGACGTACGGCTGCGATTCAGTACGCGTTTACAGACGCGTTCTGAATGCAGGATTTACTATAAAGCTACAGGAGAAATGACATTAACTCTTCTTCAAGCTTTTGCTCGTTTTATATTTTTATTTCACTTATCCCTATAGTGGCCAGACGGATTCTCTTGTTTGTTATTTTTCTTTTCCATAATCATGACCCTCAAGTGGAGTACTCTAGCACTCGAAGTCTCAGAGGCTCATCTACCAACGATTCTCCGATGTGGACAATCCTTTCGATGGAAGCAGATAAACGATATCTGGTCTTTAGCCTATAAGGGACGAGTAATATTTCTTAAACAAGAAGAATCCACATTATATTACTCAGCACTTTTTCCTCAACAGAAACTAAAACAACAAGAAGAAGACTCTACTTTATATATCATTAAAGACTATTTTAATTTGGATGTTAAGTTGTCTGATCTATATACTAATTGGTCCAGACGAGACCCAGCTTTCAATGGAAAAGCTTCCCAATTTCCAGGGATAAGGATTCTGCGACAAGATCCATGGGAGAATATCTGCAGTTTTATTTGTAGTACCAATAACAATATCAAACGAATCTCACAAATGGTTGATAATCTTTGTATCAATTATGGCCAATTTATTACCTCATATGATGGAGTTGACTACTATGATTTTCCCGGACCAAGGCAACTCTGTGATGCAGAGGTTGAATCGCAACTGCGTGGCCTTGGATTCGGATATCGAGCAAAATATATCCAACGAACTGCGGAGCTGCTTATGTCGCCAGAATATGACGATGGGACCAAGGATGAAGGGCGCAACTTTTTGGCAAGATTACGTAAAGTTCCTTATGAAGAAGCTCATGAAACTCTTTTAAAATTTTCAGGAGTAGGCCCTAAAGTTGCTGACTGTGTTTGTCTCATGAGTCTGGATAAGCATGATTGCGTGCCAGTGGACACTCATGTCTGGCAGATTGCCCAACGTGATTATAAATTTGGTCGAAAATTTAAAACCTTGAATAAAACTGCATATGATGATATTAGAATCTTTTTCCGAGATTTATGGGGGCCATATGCCGGTTGGGCACATTCGGTTTTATTCACTGCCGATCTTCGTGATTTGAATAACGGAGTAAACCGATTAAGCCCAGAGGTTAAACAAGAGTTGGCACCGACGACGATAACTATTAAGCAGGATGATGATTCGGATAGTATTTCACTTTCTACACCGGTAGCGCCGGTGATAGCTGTAGCATCGCGAAAAAGACGGTCTACTGTTGAAACTCCCATCAAAAGTGAGCTAAATAAAAGACGGCCTAAGGTAGTTAATGTTAGTGCCGACTGAGATACTGGAAATTTTTTGGTTCTCCCATGCCAGCCACAGTAACTAGGTACATTTCGGCCATTTTTCTTGATGCTTTCTGTAGATTTTAGTATTGTAATGCCTTGCCTGGCTTATTTATTAATTGATTACTTCTTTATTCCTACTATCTAATTCCATACTAATTAAGTTAATATTTATGTGTCTAAAATTCCAGATTCTTACAACCATCCACTTCTATTCCGGCAAATTGGTTGTTTGACCGGTCGATTATTGAGATCTGCAAGGAGTTAATCAAAAACGACCGGTTATAAACATTCCGATTCTACCCTTAACCATAAATTCGAACTTCACTTATTATTTTGCTGCGAACACATTCATGAAAGTGCTTCCAGAATATATTGGATTGACTTTCTTCAGCTGGAAAATGCCCGTGTTTCGTGACAATAATCTTTTTGTATGTTATTTATCCTTTAGTTTAAGCAGATATAGAGATATAAGGTTCAGTCGGGCGAAGAAATCTCGCTTTGGCTTTCTGACCGACCCCGGTTACTGGAGATATATTGAAAGCTAAAACATCTTACGAAGCTCCTTTCTGAAATTTCCGAATCTGCTTGATGGCTTTTTTTGTTCTTTGTTATTAACATATGATACAGATAATATCGGTGGGCTCCCAGACCACGCTTGCCCAGTATGGTTTAGGTGAATCACTGGGACCAGCCAGTATCGAACTTCCAACACGTGTATACAAACATCCTGATCATCTTAAAGAAGGTAATTATTTTAAGAGCTCTGGTGAAGAGAAGGATGCGATCTACCCAATAGTCGGGGGTCGAATTGAGAATTTGGCGGCACTGAATTATCTGATCAAATTAATTTACAAATCCGTAACAAAGCCCATACCTAGTTATATTCAACCAGCTCTCTTGGTGTTATCTTCCGGACAATGGACACGACCTCAGATTGAGTCTATCACTCAATATGCTTTTGAGAATATTCAAGTGCCTGGATTTGCCATTGTTTCCACTGCTCTTGCTGCTACTTTTGCATATGCTCTACAAGATGCTCTAGTAATTGATATCGGTAAGGATAAGACAGAAATCACCGCGATATTAGAATTTTCGGTGGTTGAAAATGCGCAGAAGAGTATTCCATTGGGTGGAGATTCTGTGACGAATGAAATTGTTAAACTATTGCCCAATTTGACTTTGGAGCAAGTGGAAGATTTGAAAAAATCTCCGATCTACGAGGTTCTGAGTGAAGATGACACGAAAAATTCATGGTTTGGACTTAACGCAACGGCTGATGGGGAGAATAACGAAGATAATGAGGAGGAAGATGGTGTAGTGGATGTGGCGGCTATTGTTGCTAGTGGTAGAGCCAGGGAGATTCTTGCTGAAAGAGAAAAAGCTAAACAAAATGCGGCAGAGGCCAATAAGAAGGCTGAGCCTCCTAATATGGACAGGGAATTAAACACTTTTATAGATCGTGAAGGTAGGTCGGTCGAAGTAGGTAAGCAGCGATTCCATGGCACGGAGGAGCTTGTTGATAGGTTAACCTATGCAGTAGGGGAAGTGATTAAAAATGTTGACCAGGTTAATCGACGTCAAGATATTTGGGATAATATAATTATAATTGGACGTGGTTCAAAGATTAAAGGTATTAAGGAAGCCATATTTGTCAACCTGCAAGCTCGTTTTCTTATATCTCGGCCAACAACTTATTCAGAGTTACCATCCACTCTCAATACAGGGTATAATACACCTAATAATAATGGTGGTACTCCTGCGTTCAGCAGTCATGCTGCTCAGCAATTACTTCACCAAGGGCACGGTCAAAGTCCCACTTCGATCCGATTGGCTAAAATGGCAGAGTATTTTCCTGAATGGAAGGGTCATGGCTGGGAAGATGCAGCTTTTCTCGGTGGAGAGATTGCGGCCAAGCAAATTTTCACTACCTCAGTGGATGGTACTTATGTTACGAGAAATGATTATAATGAAGTTGGCCCAACTAGTATATGGGATGTTTAAGAAAGAAAGAGGATGATTGTAATTTATATAGCAGAAATAACAGATAGTTAAAAAGAAATCTAGATCTACGTATATACATTATCTCGACCTCTCAGAGAATCGACAGTCCTAAAGAATCGAAAACCTCTATAATCATGGTGAAAAAAGTAATTAATTAGCAATTGCACCAGCTGTCAGAGATTTTGCGCTTTTTCCTCAACCACCAGATGCCGAGGGTCCAATGGCCATGCTTCCCTGACTGGTTCAACGCGGGTTCAAGTGACTTAGCGACCATCTTATTGTTGGCGCACGGCTGACTTTTTTGATGCTTAGATAATTCGTGAGCCGAGCTGACGCAATCTGTGGTATCTCTGGCTCGATAAAAAGATCTACGTGTCTCTTGAATTTTTTGTAAGTTTCATATTCAAAAAGTGTACTGGCCACGGAAGGTTTCAACTATCATTATTCCACCTCTTCTGTCGTTAATCCTTTCGATTCGAATGATCCGTCATGGCTTTAAAGTCTCCCTGGTGATGCTGTCATGGGTACCAGTTGTAGCCACCTTCAGTCAGTCAGTTTCCTATGTGACCTGGGTCCAAGGAGGATCAATGAAACCGGCTTTGAATCCGGATTCTTCTCTAGGATGGCGAGATTTAGTTGTATTATGGAAATTCCGTCAACGTGATCCAGGAAATATTCAAGTCGGAGATATAGTTGTATTGAGATCACCAGAAGAGCCTGATAAAGTCCTTGTCAAACGAGTTTTGGGAGTTGGAGGTGATCAAGTGTTTCGCAGAGAGAATGGGCCCTACCCCCGGAAAACGTGTAAAGTCCCGTCCAACCATCTTTGGGTAGAAGGAGATAATATCCACTCTATAGATAGTAACAATTTTGGGCCAGTTTCGGTCGGATTGATTCTAGGTAAAGCTACAAAAATAATATTTCCACCTTCGAGATTCGGTGGGATCCCCGAAGGAGGACGGGAGGCAAGGGTCGATATTCTTCAAGTGAGAAATGACAATGGCACATGAACCTTAACGCTTAGTATTCGGTTATATGTTATCTAGTTAGATGGGGTTCTTTTAAGTCTGCTGAGTCATTTCGAGTGATTTCACACTTTCTTATTCAATTCTCCCTCTTCTAAGGCCGATATGATTGTAGTCTTGCTGATCTTCACATCTGGGAGTTAGACTCTTCCAGAAAAGCTTTGATGGGGGTTTCGGATTATATTATGTGGTTTCTGAGAAATCAAGATTAACCCATACTTCACAGTCCCTGTTTCTGACATCCTAAACGTGACTTCAATCGTCTTTAAGGTTATTACAATTCTTGTTCTGTCTCATCATATTGGGGATTGCCAGTTACCTTGAAGTGAGATCTTGGAGTTACGCCCCCGCGACCGCTGATCAGACTTAGTAAAGATTTTGCTTGTTTCTTCTTTAGTTTTATTTGTTTCTAAGCTATATACAAAATTATATTATGTTTGATAGATGGACGAACAATCTTTTTCCTTTAAGCAGCAGTAACAGCAGCATTATCTGATCCCTCCAATCCTTTTCCCTCCCTTTCGAAATTAAACATTAATCTGGCTAGAACTTCCAATTCCTCGGACACACTGACGGGTGTGAGGTTCTGAGATCTGTATTCGTGGATCGTGTTGATAGCATCTTCAACGCCTTCAGGACTATGCTCAGCAGTGAACAATATAAATGCTTCATTGATGTCTCTAATAGAATCAACCACCACGTTGTCCTGCTCTGCTGTTTCAACCATATTACCACCGGCAAATCTTGTCAACTTCAATCGGGCAACTACTTTCAGTCCTTTGCAAATTTTAGGTTCTGGCACATTGTCTTCCAGCATTGGGTTTATACCAAATAATGCATACTGGAATCGTTCGAGACGTGCCCCCATTTCTCTATCAGCACTGGAGTCAGCTGTGAGGTAATCCTCCTCAAATTCGCCCAAAATCTCCTTATAGCTATTTCTAAGCTCCTTTAAACCATTCAACCAACCATGATTCCTCTCACTAAGTACATGACGAATTCTCCACATTGTAGTTTTAATGCTCTCAGAGGTTGTAACAAAAGGATCATCAGGTAATTGTTGATCATTCCATGTTTGATAAATACGACTTTCTCTTAGAAGTCTATTTCTTTCCTTAAGACAAACATACCATAAGGTATGTAATTCGTCAAACGATTTTCTTCTTAGTTGAGGAATTGACCATGGTTCACCAATATTCTTAAGATCTTCAGTAGTACGCATATACTTCTTGCTATCGAAAAACTGCCATAGAGGATGATCATCTTTGACAGTGATATTACTTGCAGATGGCGGAATAGGTGGTCTTAATTTAAGAGGCTTTAACGGAGGATTGGATGTTACAGTTGCCAGGTTCTTTTTCTTCAAAGACGTTGATTGATGCTGTTGTTGCTTCTTAGAAGAAGTAGCAGTGGTCGGTGATTTCCGTTTCAGTGTAGCTTCAAACGTATGGAAGGATTTGCCATAAACCATCCCTGCTATAGTTCGAGAACGCAACTGCTCCACAAAAGTGGTGGAAACCACGGGTCTCAATATGTTTGCTCCTCCCATTTTCCCTGGTAGGTCTGTCTGGATCAGATACGAATGTGGTTGGTCGGTTTAAATTTCCTTAGGGAATTTGTGAAATTTCAAGATTTTGAAAATCAGTTCAAAAAAGCCGCGTTTGTGCAGCGGCTCTAGGGGCTGGATATATAAAAAAAAACATATCACGTGCGCTAGCATTACCCGGCTATCACCACATAACTATTCTAATATGTCTCTTTGGTCACACATATTTTGAACAGGTTCAAGATTCAGATCAGGCTGGAACCACTCACTAGTTGCCATATATTAATAAGTATTATATAGAACGGCCAAAAATGGTTGATTCGACTAATGAATTACAGAATTCAACTGCTCCTGAGCCATTAGATCTCATCAGATTATCTTTGGACGAGAGAGTCTATGTGAAGCTTAGAGGTGCTCGAGAACTTCGAGGTAGACTTCATGTAAGTTTGGTCTGGGTTGTATTCGTATTAGCTTTTTATTTTTATTTTGTCTAACATATATAGGCCTACGATTCACATTGTAATATGGTTTTGGGAGATGTAGAAGAAACCATTTTCATAATTGATGATGAAGAAGAGGAACCTAGAGTGAGTACTAATTTACCGTATCTAGATCTTTCTCGGGATTGTCTGCCAGTGAGACATTTCGGTGAACCCTCATATCCCTCAGATCTCCTAGTTGTGGACGAGATTTTGTGGTCTGTGGATCACTCTATACTAGTGAATAGCGATAAAGTCAACTCAAGGCAAATCAACCCATACTAACTTAGCAGACTGTTAAAAAGAGAAGCGAAATGCTGTTTGTTCGTGGAGATAGTGTAATTCTAATTAGTCCACCTACGCGGGAATAAAAAAATTAATGATTTTAATGTAATGATATGTAAAAAAACAGATAATAATATACTGATCTATAAATATTTTTGTATAACTACAAATTCAACGAAAAATCGATTGAAGAGATGTGCAGTATTCCAAGGTATGTAATTCCGTCTGTCGGCGCACAATATGGTAGAAATACTAGATTGAATTTCTTCGTGTGACGGTTCTTCTAGATCGTTCAGCACTGCCAGATGCAACTCCTGGAATTTCATTCAGCTTGCCTTCAGATTTCCAAGTCTCTAACTGCTCATGAGCGTACTGAGATCCAATTGCGAAGATCTCATCAAATTTGCCAAAGTCAAGTGTGGCATAGTTGTCAATAGGAGGCCGCATATAAAACACTCCAGGGGTCACCTTTGCCTTCTCTAAAGCTTCCACTGAAGAAACATAAGCTAGTCGCTGTTGGATTTCAGCCAAATTAGGAACGTTGGGATGACGGGAGAAAATATTCCATCTATTGAAAATGACCCATAATCCTGATAAAGTATCTCCGTATTCCATTGGTGTCGTATCATCGATACTGCCTACATCGACTGCAAATATCACCTTAGCTCCAAGTAATCGCATCTCCGAAACAGGCAAATTATCCACATATCCACCATCAAGTAACATAGAGCCCTTGTCTGTCAGAGGCGGTAATAGACCTGCTAAAGACATAGATGCTCGAATATACCTCCAGGCATAGCCACTTGTGTGGACCTCCATCCGTGAATGCGTGATATTAGTAGTATTAGCATAGAACTTGAGCCAAAAATCCTCGATACGACTGTCCCCAAAAGTTTTCCAGATACCTCTATTAAACTCGTGTCCAGTGGTATAAGAAGTTGCAGGATAAGTTAAATCAAGTGCCATTCTCCAGAGACTAGACACTCGGCTAGCAAATTTCTTCGCTCGGCCAAA
The DNA here is from genome assembly GCA_030579875.1 of Sugiyamaella paludigena. Taxonomy (NCBI): domain Eukaryota; kingdom Fungi; phylum Ascomycota; class Dipodascomycetes; order Dipodascales; family Trichomonascaceae; genus Sugiyamaella; species Sugiyamaella paludigena. The sequence goes on along the minus strand of JAKTRU010000001.1, from coordinate 88,274 downwards.
TATAGGGACAAGGTCATACTCTCTGGCATACAATCCTCCAACAAAGGAACCGATTGATGTTCCTCCTACGAAATCAATGGGGATACCATTTTCCTCTAGAGCCCTAATAACTCCAATATGTGCAAGACCCCTTGCACCACCGCCCCCAAGTACCAATCCAACACCTCTTCCAGAAAGAATGCGAGCAAGTCGGTTGAAATCACTTTTATGCAAGTGATGACTGGCATATACAGGAGTTCGCCTGGATCGATACTTTGTGATAAGCTCCGACTGGATCAATTGAACTTTATCTCTAAGTTGTTGCAATCTGCCAGCACCTCCGACGTTTATTGCCCTACTATCTTCGTGACTATTAGCAATTACCATTTGAACATGGTGGTGTGAATGTACCCAAATTCGGTTTTTCAGCCATAATACGGTGGATCCTGGAGGTACATAACGATCAGGGTGAAGTAGAATAAGGTCTGTACGAGCAGTAGTTTTCATCTTTACTAATAATTGCTCATACTCACCAACATCTGGTTCCACCAACGCATCTGCCAGTAACAATATACAGTCTGCCTGAGTAATACATTTCTGAGTCCAAGGTGATTTCACACTGGCGTCAGCAACATAGATTACTGTTTCGTACTTTTCTTCTAAATCCGATAGATAACCCGATAATTTTAGAAGCCCCATTTTATTGAAGGCATTACGTCCCAGATATGTCAACATGGTGGCATTATTCAGTAAGACTGCACTTCGGCTGGTATCGTGAAAGGCTGTCAACAGTTTTTCGGCAAACTCTGTTACAGGCAATCCATCTGTTACAGGTAGAATGGAAATAGTTGCAAAGGTTGTCTTGGACAAGTCATCAATCGATCCCCCACCACTACCTCCACCGTTAGCAGACTGACCGACCTTTCGACGAATTCTAGATGCTAATAACCGTGTAATTTCAAAAGTCAGAGATGGATGCTGCGAGGATAAACTTTCAAAAAGTGAACGGGGGAATCGAGCTAATTCGGAATCTCGAATAGCATGCAAGGTATTTACATACTTGGAGGCAGTCAACACTTCCAATTCACCGACACTACTACCCTGACCAAACTCCTCTACTACATTCGATTTACCATTTCCTTCATCTAAGATACTTCGCAATCGACCATTTAAAACAAAATACAGTGCCTCAGAGTCTTCTCCCTGATTGAATACCACGTTGCCAGCCTGCACCTGAACCCATTCGAGCGCAAAATCCAAGTGCAAAATCAACCTATTGAGAACATTAGTTAATGTTTTAGCAACACTAATATAGAACATGGGGTATTTATCTGAGATGAACTCCAACGCTGATCTGGGCAAAAAGCCAACGTAAACATCAGTCTTTGCCTTAATATCCGAAAATGACTTATATCGAAGGATTGCTCCCAGAAATCCAGCCACTCCACCAGCGTTTACATCATGGAGAGGGCGATACGAGCCGGATTTTTCAGTATATCCAATCTCGACCACCCCGTCAATAACATAAAACAGTCCTGGACAACGCTCATTCTGTCGGCCCAGATAAGATCCCTTCCTATAGAATTCGACTTCCATAAACTTAGACGCTTCCATCTGAGCATTTTCATATTCTGATAGAGAGCTGTTGGTGGTAGTACTAGTATCATCATCTTCTAAATTGGAAGAGCTTCCTGTCTCACTTAGGCTGCTGGAATAACCACCAGACACACTGCGTTTTCTTTGTCGACCAATAGTGGTTGGAGCAAACAGGGGACTCGATTCTGCGGATAATGCTGGCGAATTGAACGGCGGTGGCAGCGATGTCTTCTCCTTCAGAAGTGCGCCTTCAAAGCCTAACATCTTAAATATACAATCCACCAGCGCACTTCTTAGCACAGCATCCTCAGTTTCGTTTGTTCCGGTAAAACTGGTCGTCGCCGCGGTCATTGCCGATTTCACTGAATTTTTAAAATTCACCTCTGACGGAAGTGGTGCCCAACCTTGACCAACCTGCCTGCGGGACAACGGAACATTTGACAACAGGTCACCTGGGTGCGATGCATCTGGCTCTAACACAACTTGACGAGATGAGGAAGAACGACGGTTGAGAGCAGTCTGGCTGATATTGATGCTAGCTGATGATGATGAGAATGCTTTTATTGGAGGATCCCGTCTACGAGGTTCAAGGGAAACCATACTATCGGATTGGAATTCCTTCGCTTTCTCTTGAAGTCTTCGAATAGCTCCATCATGCAGATATCGGGGGAGTAAATCGTTTAGAGCCATACTGCTATTGAGCCTTTCCTCGGTTTTAAAGATCTCTGGAGTTAATCGAAGATAATTATGACATGTTTGAAAAGTGACTCTCTGAACATGAGTCAAAATGAGTTGTACAATATGTGAGGTAGCCTTAGGGAAGTTCCAAGTTAATTTTCTAAATGCTTCTTCGGGAATAATGGCGATAGTGGAATTGACTACAGCACGAGAAACTATATCTTCAGTGATGACTTCGAAATCCGTCTTTGCTCTGGAAGATTTCTGTCGACCCTGCTGTTGTTGCCGTCGACGAGCATGATAAAACTTATGACTACTACTAGTATTAGTATTTGCTGGATGATGGTTATGATATCGAAACCCGGCAGCAGCCGCTGTCGATGCAATAGGAGAAGTGGCCGATATGGGCGTATAAGGTGGTTTGAAGGTTGATATAGATCCGGCCATAGAAGAATCATCCGTCTCATTGCCATCATTGGGATAACTGGCAATATTGGAATTTGCCGAGAATCTGCTGGGAATTGCAGGCACATCGTCATCAAGAGGTGGAACATTGGGAACAGAAAGTGAATCACTATTACTATCTATGTCTGGGGAATAAGGTTCAAAGCCAGATCCGAGGTTTGACTGCATATAATCATGTTCAGGTTCATGTCCATGTTCATGTCCATGTTCATGTCCATGTTCATGCCCATTATAAGGATGTCCGCCACTATGAGGGCGGACATGTGCCTGAGTACCACGCGTGTGATGATAACCACGACCACGTCCATGTCCGCTTAGATGTAGCGGTGGACCAGACAATGATGATGACGATATCGTGTCTGATGGAGCTGTTGTTGTCACCGGTGCAGTTTGCTGTTGCAAGTCTCTGTTCAGTTCAACATCCTCTGTAAATAATGATAGGATTGTAAACAAAGAGGACAATGGAGCACCTTTTTTTACCTCATTCAATAACTGATACTTTTCTCCATCAATAAATTCCGAATCCATTGAAGCAGCCGCTGCCTCCAACTGTTTGACAAAGACTTGCACAGAGCCATCTACAACTATCGCGAAGCCTTTTAAATCTTTCAGCTTCACAGTTTCACCCGCTTGGAGTTTATAAGTCCTCATATGCTTTGTCAACTCATGAAACACCTTCCGGTCCAAATATCCAAACACCTTAATAGCGCTCAGAAAGTCATCCAAGTATGTTGATATACCGGATTTCCGCTCCGTCTCCGACCTCGATTCAACAAATAAATCAATCTTAGGCTCCTGCCGGTGCTGTTCCGGAGGTAAACGAGAATAGACAGTAAGGTACTTGTATCTAAATAATGCATAACTAAATGCCACAATAACTCCTATTAAAAGCAATCTGCTATGTTAGCATTCTCCTTGCTTCCGCGACGGACAGGTCAGCCCTAACAACCGCTTTACCACCTTATTACATAGAATAAACAACAACACCCAAAATATTACAGATCGGAGTGATTTTCAAATAATGAGATACTTACAGAGATGAAAATGGCAGAGTGATATTCAATTGAAAGCTCAACAGTGACACAAAGAATGAAGCAAGTTGTGAGGGAATGCTATAAATAATTAGTCGACCAAATAACAAAACCACTTGTGGAATAAGCCAGACAACCCAAGAGAGAAATCCAGGTGATTCTAAGACCTCATTTTGGATGATCGTAGGAACAGATCCGAATGTTGATGTCGAAATGGTCGTAGCTAACGGTAAACTGGCGGTGGCTGTAATATAATCATTACCAAATGATCTAGGGTCTACTGCTATTGCTTCTGCTGCGTCTTTGACAAAATCCATCGGTTTTTCTGTCTGAAGAACAAAACGTCTGGAACGACGCGTAGAGATCAAACTTAACCAAAGAACAAGAACAAAATCTATCTTAGGGAATTCTGATGATATAAGACGAACAATGTTCAGAGAATAGTCCACACCTAGATTCTCCGGCTTCACGCGATATTCTGCAGCTTCTGGAATATCCAAACATTTTTGATTAGTTATTAAATAAGTATCTAATTTTGAATGTGCTACTTCTGTTGGTTGATTGCCTCCGGAAGCTGAGGGGAGACCGCACATGACTAGCTGCTCTGAAGCTAGGTTTGTCCCGTGCTCTATTTTCTGTACCACTGACTACCACAGCGACTAAGGAATAAATCACCTCTACAAACACTGTAGAGCAACAAAGTCGGGCCGCTTCTAAGCTAGCTACCGGAGCTACAGTAATTTGATAAACAAAAAATGTCATTTATGTATCAAGTTCTTCCGTGACTGATTGGTCACGCCGCATGAAAAAGTTCCTATCTGAAAAGTTCTTGATCTGTCTCCATATAAGTTTCTCCAGTATTATTGACCAGGTTTTTTTTTTTGTGGGTAGAAAGCCATTTTCTTCATTTATACTTAGTTAATTAGTTGTGAATCTTCACAAACATGGGAGGAACTTTCATTTATCTAAGGCTTAATTACATATGAGGAGATTAAGATTGATCCAAGTCAATCCTTTGCTCGGCAGTTCTTGGAAGTGTCCTCATCATACGTCGAGTCAGATATACTTGAGTAGGGTGGTCAGCAATAGCAGCAATACAAACCGTTCTGATGAAAATGCCAGCCGTTATCGAGACCAAGAAACATTAGAGAGAAAAAATTCGAGAGGCTCGAGAAGCTTAAGGAATACTGACAGTCAGAGAAATTCGCACGATGCAAGAAAACATTCTGGAAACCTGCGAGACTGGAGAAAGACAATCAAAGGCTTCAGAACTCAACGAATCTCACCAGAAGAAGAGCAGGGGAGGTTATCAGAGTCAGGAATAACGAAAAACTGGATAAGTTCCAGAGAAGCCACTCCGCGTCGGAAGAAGTTTGTTTCGGACCTGAGGAAACCACAATCATCATTGCCTACAACCTCACTAGATACACCAGTTGTATACTATTCTAATAAGACTTCTGGTGGCAATCCCGTGAAGGTTCCAATACAAATCAACCCTCAAAATGTCAAGTCGTTTAATGATCTACAATTAGATCCAACTGTCCTCAGCTCACTTCATCGTTCGGAACCTCATATCAGATCTCCTTCTGAGATTCAGAAGAAAATACTCGCTCTACTGAAATCTGATGTATCTGTTTTAGTGAGATCGAATGCTGGATCTGGAAAATCTCTTGCCACTGTGCTGTATATGATGTCTCATCATCGCTCAGAACGGCTATCAATTGAAACAGAAGCTGGCCATGAGAAGACAACGCCCTACATTACTAATCTTATACTAGTACCCAGTCCACAGTTGGCAGCACAATACTATCGCCAGATAGAAAAGCTGGTTGAAAACATACCAAATGTGAATATTCACAACGTGGTCCAGCGACTATTTCGAAGTGATGAGAATGATCAAGACGAATATACGGAGAAAAGATTCCTTTCTAATGAGCATCAGATAGACCTTCTTGCAAAGTATCCTGGACCACATATATTGATAGCTACACCTAACCGAATCTTAGATTATCTCTCTTCATCGAAGAGAGCTCTTATTCCTCTATTCAATCTGTCGTGCGTGGCTTTAGATGAACTGGATGCATTATATTCTAAAGAGCTACTGAATCTCAAAATGTTACTACCTGTTTCTTCCGAGAGCAGCCCTGGTTCATCCAAAAAAAGAAATCAGAAACAAGTTCCCACTGACCTGCTTATGAACCACGTAAGGTCATGGAGAGATGGATATATGAAAAGAGGCATTATTGACCAAGCAACTAAACGTAAAGCTACCAAAGATTCTAACGCTTTAGTATTCAGTCCATTGAGAATAATAATGAATTCTTCAGTGGATATTCCTGGTCTTGATAAATTACCAGAATCGAAGCCATGGTTACAAGATGGAGGTCGTCCTATTCTAAACATAGGTGTTGCATCAAGTGGCCGAGGAATTACGTATACTATGGAAAATGGGATCAACAGTTATTTTGTTACTTGCGACCCAGAAAGCAAGAAGATGACCGATACAAAGTTCTCGCTGAAAGATGGAGACTTACCATCTAAGGTGAATGACTCTTCACCCGTTAAATCACCATCTCTGAAAGACTCACTATCTCTGGTAATTATGCGCTATACGGACGCTTTCCTTCATTTACGTGCCAGTATGGAGGTATCTCTAGGATATAATAATAAGAAGAGCCTTATCGTGATTCCTGATGGTGTACCTGCGCATGATTTAGCTAAATCTCTTCAATCTCGGGGTATAAAGTGTGGTATAGCTGCGTCCTCTTCCAGATTCGGTTTCCGGTCCTTTGAGGATAATCTCGATTTGGATCCGGAGACAATATTTCATGAAGTGTCATCTGATGTTGATGTTATTATATCGCAAGCTATTAGCATTCACGGAATAGTCTTTCCCGGTCTCTCTAACATATGCGTATTTGATTGGAGTTCTATATATCCAAAACTTTTATATACTAAGTTAGCTGGCTTGTTTGTTCGACCAGACGAGAGTAATAAATCCTTGTTCATTGTCAGTATGAAAGGTAATGAGGAAAAGGATGCACGCACTATCTCTTCTTCGTTGAAGCTGATAGAAAATTTGACGAGGAAAAATATTAACGAAATTTGTACATAATATTTATAGACTATAATATAGAGCATTGTTAAAATCGTGTTTAACTGTATTGTGACTTTGCGATGTATTTTAAAACCGGAACACGCATAAAGCTTTTTCAGGCTCAGAATCGTATAATATTCCAGTATTCAGATAAATGATCAAGTTTCAAGATGGGATAGTTTGTCAACAACCATTGGAAGGAGGAGTAGAAAAGTGAATACGAAACTTGTCGAGTAGAAATACAAAGAAGACGTTTGATGACTCTATATCAATGAAAGTTAATAGTATTATCTGGAATAACCGCGTGAACTTCTACTGCTTAAGCTTTCACTCCTGTGTCGTCTACCCTGATTCCAGCTTCTGCTCCTACTCCTGTTCCTGTTTCTGCTTCTACGTCTGACAGGACTTCTGCTTCTTCTAGTTACGGGACTTGTGCTTCTATCCATTCCGTTACTTTTGCTGCGATGCCTACTCCTGCTCCTAGTTCTACTTCGATTTCTACGGTGAGTCCAGGTCTTATCTCCAGTAGGTGGGGAATATGCTCTTCTCCGAATAGGGGGAGGACGGCCAACAATCCTAGCTGTCACATCTTTTCTATCGATCATACCTCCATCCATATGCCTTACAGCTAAATTGGCATCATCTGGGTATCTATACAAAATATAGCAAGCTGACACTGACCTATCTGACGGATACCGACGGGACCTACCAAAATCCACCATTTCGATAGGCCCGTATGCACCGAATATTTCTCGAATATGGCCAATACTGACGGCATCGGTGATATTATCCACGACTATTTTACTCGCGTGTCCAGGACCTGCTCCATAATAATTTCGGTCCCCACTACCTCGAGCACGTCCACGATAAGAGCCTTGTCTGCTGGTTCTGGTTCTACTAAGAGATCTGCTACGCGATCGATATCTCGACTTAGAAGGTGGTGAAAGTGACTCGTCGGAATATTTCAGAGACCGGGAATCTTCACCATGCCTAATACGTCCTTGTCCTCTTGATCGCGACCTTGACCTATATGTTGGGGACCTCGGTCGATAAGGCGGCGATCTTGACCAAGAAGGTGAACGTGACTGAGAGCGTGGACGTGGATGTGATCTTTGTATTGAAGGTGAACTTTGTCGTGACCGCGAGCGTGATCTTGATATCGTCCTGGACCTAGGTGTATAAGATCGTCGTCTTGACGGTGACCTGCTCTGAGCCACACTACGTGATCTCGTCCTAGATCTGCCACGGAAAGGAGACGGTGCACGCATTCCAGATCCAGGTTTCAGTCTAATTCGTTCCCTATCGGGAGAAATGGACCTCGACTGTCTAAAACCATTATTGCTGCTATTACCGGAAGTTGTAGCCGGTGGACCACTTTCAGACATTTCCAACGATTTTCCTAAAACAAACGTCTACGTTGAACAGTTAAAACAAAACCCTTGAGTTAAAACAAACCCCTTGATTTCCTTTCGCCTGACCAACCAAATTCCCCGCATGCGACATCCAAAGAACAACTTTGATTTTAATGATTTATCCTCCCTAATTTATAGATTTGCTATCGGCTAGAGACCTTCACTTGAAAAGGCTGAGAGAAGTTGACGTCTATCAATTGAATTTTTCAAAATTTGGTTGTTAGATGCATTACTTGCCCTATATGCATAATATCTATAGATATCTACTGCACGTACGTAGCTAGCTATAGCTATATATAAATATATATAGCTATATAGCCAGCGCGAGGCATCACGTGATTCTGTCTCTGGTGGCCGGCCGGGCCCCGGGACAAACGTCATATGTTCTCCTTCTATACATTACTGAATATATTACAGTATAGACTAGAAAAATGCTAGGAGGCTATTACCAAGTGTCTATTTAGTATAGATACTAATCATCTATAATTAAATATTTCATATGTTCCCAGAGATTCCGCGCCTTGACTACGTAACTCTCGAGCGATCTGCCGCTTCTTAACAGAAGTAGCCTCATGCTGGAGATCATAAAGAATAAAGAGATTGAATAGAACAGTTGGATGAGCACTACCGCCTTGGACAACTTTCTCTAGCAACTCAAGAGCCTTATCGAGGCTACCTTCATGAAGATGAGCGATTGCTAAGTTGTTCAGCGCTTCAGCATCTGTACCCATCAAGGGTCTCGTATTCTCTATTCTGTCATCCTCACTTTCATCTTCTTTGTGTGCCTCCTTCTCTGTATGTGGTTCCTTTTCTTCCAGGTCCTTCTCTTCTCCCTCGCCTCTCTCCGTCTTACTCTTCTCTTCATTTCCTCCCTCGTTCTCTCCAGTAGTAACCCGCAAATGTCTCCCAATCAAGGACGCAGATTCAGCCCAATCACCATCCGCTAAAGAACACACGGCCAACGCAAGATCATTATTATAATCTTCCGGAGCTAGCTGAAACCACTCTCGTGCTGAAATGGTATCTCCCACCAAAAGAAAAACAAATGCCAAACTGACTGCGACTCTATGACTGAACAAAATATTCTCAGTTCCACCTCGTGAAACTGCGGTATTATATAACGATTTTAGATGTTCAATTGCCGTAACACTGTCCTTCATGCCAACCAAAGTGGCTGATACATATAGCCCTAAATCTCTTAGTCGAGACTCCCATACTGATCTTTCCACATAAACAGACGGACCGCTGGTTTCCGATGGTCGTGGTCGTTTATCTGCTTTGAATGATTCCACTCTCGCCTCTCTAGCCAAAACATAATACCGGCTAAGTCCAGTCTGATTATCTCCACCCACTTGAATAGGAATTAATAGCAACCGTAATTCCCATGGGACAACACATGTTCCATCAGTCAACCTGTATCTATCCGAACCAACATCCCCTAAAGTTTTAGCCTCTAAACGGGCAATTCTTCCTAATCGTGCTAGAACGAGACTTGTTATGCGGACATTCCAAAGGTGAAGAATAGTGTTATAGTCCGTCGGGTCTCTAACTTCTGTCAGTAATTCGGCAGCTCTACGTGCAGCTGGAAAGTAATGTCGTTTATCAAATAATGTTTGCAAATCGTAATGAGCGAGAATATCCCGATCAATCCGGAATTCTTCCGGTATCTCCTATAGGGACAGTTAGAAACCTTGGGCCCAATGTCAGTTGTATAAAGTAGACTGATTATCGGTGCTACGCACTCCGATAGATGCTGCTCTTAGCCATTGCGGCTGTCGAACCAATATATCGCCTAATGTCCCTTTACAAACCTGATCTGGAATCGATTGGAAGCACGCCGGATCTAAGAGGTGAGTAAGATCGACAATATCATGGGATTTGATAGTTTTCCTGAAGTCAATGTTAGAACAGAATGAAAAATAACCAAATCATACACGGCAAGGAAGCAGTCTACTTACAACCCTGGTACATCATCATCAGAATTTGGCATTCTGGATCCTTTGTATCATGAAGCGCAAAGAATTGAAATTAAAACTATTGTCGAAAGGTCCGGTGTATCAATCGATCGATAAGTCACTGCTTATTTCCGGCAATATTAGGTAGCTATAACTTAACTGTGTCTCGCGTTTGCCTGAGTGCGGCACTGAGCCTCGTGTGTACGCGGCTTCGCTTCACTAGTCGGCAGCATGTTGTAATTAGATAGCATGTTCTGAGTTAGCGCTGCTAACATATATGTAACTATCAGACAGCTGTTTCGAATGCTTGACTAGCTTGGCCTGTCCAAACGATAACTAGTAGAGACTGAAACACCACCGGAACAGCAAAAATAACTCGATTTTACATCAAAAAATGGTCCCTGGCGGGATCGAACCGCCGATCTTCGCGTTATTAGCACGACGCCGTAACCAACTAGGCCAAGGGACCGAAGCACATAACGAATATAGGTGCTTTCTATTCTAAGTTCAAGCTTCAGCCAAAAACAAATTTTAATAAGCGAATTCAACTATAGAAAGATATGAGTCCCACTCAAGTGTATTTGTCAAAGTGAACGATCCAAGCATTTGATTTAGGATACGGTTTACTCTCTCCGTTTGACCATCCGTTTCTGGGTGGCTCGTAGTTGAAGATATAATTAAGAGTGTTCCAAAAGGTTTTCGTAAAACGTATGTCTTTATCTACAGCTATAGTCTTGGGGTAAACGAAATATTTCTTTGAGGAATAAATTAGCAGTTCCTTCACTAGTAAGATTCCTTGTTGTAGGGATGAAATGTGTATGCTTAGTTAAAGGGTCTACCACTACTGAAATCATATTATTGTTTTGCTGAGTCTCAGGTATTCCTGGAATAAAATCAATTGAAACAGATTCCCATCTTTTGTACGGTACTGGGAGAGGCGTAAGTGATCCATGTTGTTACTGTGTTGAAGATTCAGATGTTTGACAAACAAAACAACGGGCAACGTGATTATACAACTTGTTTAATATGTCTGAGATGTTCTTCTTTGGTCTTGGAGTAAATCAAAATATCGTCTCAGTATACAATGACAGATTTGTTACGAAATGGTTGCAAAAGTTGATTCGTGACATTCTGAAATGTGGCAGGGGAGTTTGTTAAGCCAAACAGTAATGCACACCGGACATCAAATCTAATTTTGAAGAATATCTTGCTCCGTGTAACTGATCCAGCACTTTGTCGATTCTGGCAAGGGGGTATTTGTTGTTGTACAAACATGTTCCTTACCCTAGTCAGGGGTTGTTGCACTAGTGTGTTTGGCTAGATAATAATAGGAAAGATCTTAGGAGATTTTGCTATAAATAGTAAGGTTCGCTAGAACAGAACATGGTTAGATTTAGATTTATACAATTGAATAATAAGAGATAAACAAATAGCTAATTTGAATGATACATTAACCAAGGAAAAGTACATTATGCGTATAAGTCCCTCGTTTATTACACAAATTCTAGTCGTGTTCACCATGTCCATGTATGTGGCAGCTAAATCAGCACCAACCTTGGAAGAGTTAAGTCAACAAGGCAAGTTGTTAAGAGACGTCAATGGAAATGTGCTTAATCAGCGCTGCAATGAGGATGGGTGTACATTAGTCCGATAGTGTGTTCAGAAGACAATCTGATAATTTCCAACAAAAGGTGGACGATACGAAGACTGATTTCCATTGGCGCCATACAAATGATCCCTGTTATAGCCTGGACTGAAAAATGAAAATCGTGCGCCCGGTCCCAGCAATAACTTGGACACCAAACTTAAAGAGCTAATTTGAATGATCTAAGAAAGCTATGGAATGTGTTGTGGTATCTACATGCATGTGATGAAGAATGCGCCCTTTTATCATTGGACCCTGCGCTAATTAATTTTGCACCGCCCTTTGTTCTGTCATTATAACTCCTGCTACACATTAGAGCCAGAGGTACTGTATATCCACGAAATCATTATTGGCAAATTCACATTGACATAGGGTGAGACATGTGCCTTTACTGCCTTCACTTCCTTCTGTCGAAATCTATGAAATATATTCATTATTACATTTCTAATATTATATACCTCATGGTTTGTTATTAGACTGCAAAATCAGATGTCTTGCAATCCACATCGATCGACGGAACACCATTTACCCCTGCATATTAGCTTCTATAAGCGTCAAACATGGCATATTCGTGGGAGAATAGGTAAAACTAAAACCGGTATTCTCTACCCACAAAATCTGTTACTAGAACATTAAACTAATTTCACGTCTATTTCAAGACCTGACGATGAGCGTGGATCTGTGGAGACAAGAGCGGGGCTTCTATTCCCAGCACGCACAAGGCATATACTGCTATTTGCCGTAAGAATAACATCACTCTTAAAAACAAACCGAGATAGCATAAAACAGCAGTCGTGAGATAAGATAGAGAGACTCAGCTGGTGTCGTACGAACAGTATAGCGAAATTTCATTGTCGAACTACTATTGTGTTAAGAACAGAATTAGATTTTCAGCCAAATGAAAGTAACCTATTTGGATTTAGTATGCATGAAGACTGCAGGCCATCATGATGAGGTTGTGGCTCAGGGGTAAACAGCAGCCACTTAAATCGTCGAGAATATTCCCGCCCTCCACGCCCTAAGTGATTGCAACAATCAAGCAGAATTCAACGGCTAAAGAAAATACTCCCCGGCCAATTCATTGCTTTTTTATTATGTTTCACTTATTTGCGTGGAGAATATAATATCAATCGAGAATGGTGGTATTCTCCCACATAAGCGGTCCTGGCTTCCTGCATCACCGTAATGCCTGTTGCAGCTTAAAAGCACTCTTAATTTTGTTGAACCCGCCTTTACTTCGGAGTTAGTTAGGAAACAGTGGGTGGCATAGCCTAATTTCCGTCTCTTTAAGTCTATATACTTTTTAGATTCGCTGCTAGAACAATAGCAGGAATTGGTTGCCTCCACATTAGAATTGATTAAATAAGTTTTCCTGTTCCATTCCATAAAATCACTTTGTAACTTCTCATTTTAACTTTACTTTTTTCACTCCCCTGCTATGCTTTCGTTATGCATCTGTCTATTATTACATAATACTATAAAAGTAATCTCTGATCTCAAGAGTGCTCTACAATATCTAGTTATGGAACCTCTCGCTTGGAAAGACACAATGGACCCCACCCTCTGAACTCACCCGTGGCACGAAGTAGATAATCATATACTGCTCATTATATTCAACAAACGCCAACCCATTATCTGTCAAAGAACAGACTCAACTTCTTTCAAGCCTTCTTACTCAATGCAATGTTGTTACAGTGACCTTCTGCGTCATCTCGAGAGTGGAACTTTCTCTGTAAGACATCATAGTCCACATGTTCAGGAGTTAGGGAGATCTATGACACTTCTGGATTCACACTATTAAGAGTGATTCAATAGTCACTCCAGCTAATTATCAGTCTGATGTGAAGTCTCATTACCAAAAACCATTAACCAGTTTGTCCAACAGTCGGATCTGGGATTCTGGGTCATGTTACGACCTCCTCCCCTTTAGAACTCCTAGTCAAACTACGGAAGTAGGATGGAATCGCAGAGGTATTTTGTTGTTTTATTAACGCTCTCTGCTAGAAGTTGCTTCTCTTCGGAAAAATATCTGTATGAAATATTCCTTAGTATCCTTATCAAAATATGTCCAGAATTTACCAGGAGTTCGGTCGATTTCTTTTGCTTCTATTTTGAATCCACATGTCTCGTACGGTTCCGCAGCTACCAAGAGATACTGAAATTTTCGATCTTGTGGCATTTCAACTTTCTGTTCAAATGAACTCATAAACCGATATCTAGGAACTACATCAGATCCAATCTCAGGATATTTGATTTGAAATAATAAGCCAAGCTGTCTTGTCACAGGGTCTCGTATTTTGGTGATTTTATATCCTGGTCTCCCAATTTTCACTGTCACCTTCTTTATGGGGATAGCAGATGCTCCAGATACTGCTCCTGGAGGTAGACCAGTGATTGGATCTACTCTATGGTGTTTTTCTTCCTGAGCCTGACGTTGAGCCAAATTTGTCTGATGTTTTCGACCCTGGGTATGAGCTAAGTACGATCCATCGGTTGGATGCATTGTCAGGCACAATCGACATTCAAAAACACCAACATGATTTTTGAAAATATATGGATCTGAAATGTTAGTATGGGTACTTTAAAGTAAAAACATGCCACCAGATCTAAATTATTCATTAAGTAACTTACCTTTGTCTAAATCAATTGTTTCCATCGCTAATTGCCTCAACCTCTCACGACGATGAGCATTTTGCTGACTGGAGCTGGCCACTCCCCCACCTCCTTTTTTTGAACCAACTCTATTCTGATAATCCATCGTATCAATAGTAGATGACGAGATCGTACAGAGATGAATGAGAGTCGAGAAGAAATCTATGACTGCTGCTGTAGTTGTACTGTGTGTATTATTCATATCTTTAAAAATAAAGTGATAAAATATATAGGTTAGGGAAAGTCAGGTGAGCTTGTGATCTGCGTTTACCCGGCTCATCCCCAATAATGGGGAATAGATTTGCAACACGACGACCCTTAAAGCTATTAGATTTTGAACCGCATAACTTATTTCATCTCTGTCGATAAAAAGTACAATTATCCTTTCATTTCATAGTTTTTTTCCTTGAAATTTCCTATAGATTATTAAAGGTTCTTGTTTTGCGAAAGTTCATTTAATATTAGCTTATAGATACTGCTGTTTATATATTATTCTGTCTACTGCTGTTTCTACCGTTACCCCCTAGTTGTTTTATCATCTCTGGAATCGCGTTTTAATGTGTTTAAAGCGCGACTAACGGCACAAACAGTTGGTTTATTATTTTCCAATTCCCGCTGAACAATATCAAGAGTTTTGAGAGGGAATTGTGTGTGGTGGCACATGTCTGTTCGTAGAAGACGATTTCGAAGAACGCTTCCTGCAATTAATTCCAGCAGCTCAACTGGCGCGTCAGTTTCAGACGGCAAACCGCGTGCTGAATGTTCTTATGATGAGATTTATCCAGACCTTAATGTAGACAAGCCATTGGTATTGTATTTCTCATCTGGAGAGCAATGGGATGGTAATAATAGTGTGAATGCAGATGATATTGATGGAAATAGCTTCAGTAATGGTCTGATCCCTGGCCAAGCTAGAATCAAACGAAAAAGGAGACTGCAGGTTGAAATTTGGGGTACACCTGATTCAAAGGATGGTACAGGGATATCTCGTAGAACCAGAAGTGGGTCTACTAATGGATCTATAATCAATCATAATAATACACCCGATGATTTTGAGCTTCGTAAGTCTTTGCATCGTCAGTCCTCCGAGAAAGAAGCTGCTTCTGCTGCACATGGTGCGGCTCATGTGGCTTCGGAGCAGGGCGATGAATTAGACGGTGTTGGATATATTGCAAATGAGGACGGTGATGAAGAGCTGGATGTAAATAGACGACAGGCTTTCACGATTAGTAATTCTCCTTTGGTAACTCGTGATCATAGTACTAGTAGGCATATTACCGCTACTCCTACCTCCACTAGGACTAGGACAAGAAACACTGTCAATGAGGGTAGTTCTCGATTCAGAATTTTGCCTGAACAGCATCTTTTCTCTGGTGGTACTGCCAATTCTAATGGAAATATCGACGAATCATTAGAATCGCTTGGATATCGGCAATCCGATAATTTTGATATTCCTGACGCGTATATTCGTACCTTTGTCTCTTTAGATGAACCAACACTGGACAGTCATGAAATTGGAAAAGATTCGAAGCCAATGCATAATTCTTCTACGTCTAGGCATGTCCGCGTTGAATATGATATGGACGAACAGGATGAGCATTTCTTAAATGAACTGAATATCCGCCGACAGCGTATGTTAGCAAGCGTGAACCAACCAAAACGACGAAAGAATCCGTCACCGATTATTTCCAAAGAAATTTTTGAAATAACCATGACGCTTCTTGAAATCGAATGGTTTAAGATAGAAAAGAAGATGCCTCCAAAGCGTAAAACTATAGTTGAAAATGAGATTTCAGACGCTGATGGTGAACAGAAATGTGTAATATGTGATGATTCAGAATGTGATAATAGTAATGCAATTGTATTTTGTGATGGTTGTGATATTGCAGTACATCAGGATTGTTATGGAGTACCTTTTATACCTGAAGGTCAGTGGTTGTGTCGTCAATGTTCAGTGTCACATCGTCGCAGAAGACGGGCTAATTGCATATTTTGTCCGAATAAATCTGGTGCTTTCAAACAAACTGATACTCAACATTGGGCTCATGTCTTATGTGCACTGTGGATTCCAGAGACAACAGTTGGCAATATTTCCTATATGGAACCTATTTGTGGTTTGGAAAACATTCCCAAGGGCCGATGGAAACTCAATTGTTATATCTGCAAACAAAAAATTGGTGCTTGTATTCAATGTGCGAATAAGAATTGTTTCCAAGCTTTCCATCCGACGTGTGCTCGTAAGGCAAGACTATATATGAAAATGGAATCTGGAATTCTGGGGGCCATCTATGATCCGGGCTCAACAGTTTCATTCTGTGATAGGCATTCTCCTGATTCTTATAAAGAGGTGGTCGATGTCTCAGCACATGTTAAGGCTGCTCAGAAGCATTATGCCGCTGCCAATATAACACAATTGCCGTCAACGAAAAAAAAGATCCTTAATAAGAAGACGGCTACTGTCACCACAGCTTGGAGAACAGAAGAAGGAGCACCTATTATACCTGCAGTTATCGTGAAAGTAATCGGTGATATTATGGAAGGATTCGGTATAGATGGATTTTCAGATTTTCTAATTGAAGTCTGTCGATACTGGACATTAAAACGACAGATGAAGAAAGGAGCTGCTCTTATAAAACGTCTGCAGATTGCACTTGAAGCGGAACCAAAGCGACAGAATAATGATAATTTAGAAGAACTTGTGCAAAAACTTGCAGCGAAAGAGCAAGTACTGAGAAGAATCGAGTTACTTAAGATTGAAATAGAACAAGTTCTACAAAGAGAACAGATTAAGCTGCAGAGAACCGAAGTTCAGCATAGTACAATGGATTTGCTGTACTTTCCAGAAGCAAGACTAATCAAGCGGATTTGGACAGATTTAAAAGATATGACCAAGAAGATAGGCAAAGAAGATGCAGTATTAGTGTTTAATGATCCAGATGACCACCAACAAAAAACTATCCAACAATATATATCTAACAGACAGTACATGAGTATCGAAGAATTCGCTACAGCTGTGGATATTATTCTTAAGGAGAAGCAGCATATTTGTCAGGATATAGATGAGCATAAAGGATTAGATTCCGTTTTGAAATTAATGAAATGGATGCAATCAAAAGTGCAGGAAGCTGAGTTGGTTAATGCAAATATTCGCCGGGATGAATCAACGGGGCTACCAGATTTCAGGACATTCGAGCCCAAAGGTCTCGAAGTTCAGCAGGAAGAATGGGAAGGAGCACGATTACAGAAGGAATTAAGCCCCATGACGGAAATTGATGATGACGAGTTGACTATATTGGAAGAACAGACTCGGGAATTTGAATCATCAATCAATGTCTCACGTTCTCGCAAGAAAAGGAAAGTCCATAGAAAGAGGTAGAACAACACCCCCATAAATATTTTTAAATTTGATAATGCCCTATTAATTTATTTGTCTATATATGCTTAATTAATGTTGATTTCTAAATCTATCCTATACCATGTATATAAACACTTAGCGGCTTTGTTAACGGAGAATCAATCTTATTCAGCGAACATTTTCCAAGTTATTGCTGAAGATAAGAAATAACAGTGATCGAATCATTGGAGTCGACCAAGTCTTTCTTTATCATCGTCGGTCAACTCGTACGCTGGCTTATATAAGGGATTGCCATTTTCATCAACCCTGTCAGTCTCTAACCAAGGATTTTTGGCAGTATTATTTGTCCCACCTAATGAAGTATAACCTTGATCATATAATACACAATACGGTATTTCAAGATACCGTAAGAAATCCCATACTTCTACGAAATGCCACTCCAATACGGGATGAACTCGAAGAAAGTCTGGCCATCCATGATCAGTACGCTGGATATAATTAAGCTGTTGTCCATAAGGATCAGCTCTTCGAATTCCTACAAGGATAGTCTTTATATCCGGCCTAATTTTCAAATACTTTTCAAATGCAGTCTTTAATGGGAATGGGAGGCGCAATGATTCTAATCTATACCTTACAGAACAATCGTTCACGAAAGATTCAACCTCATCGAAAGAGGTTTCCGAATGCACATATACTGAAGGAATATTAACTATGCTGGCTAACGGTGGTGTTGTTTGTTCCGAACTTTGATAAGATTTGTACAATGTAGACAAGAAAATGATCAACATTACCAAACAATCTTTTCCTCCATTAAATGATAGAGCAATTTCATTGAAACTATGAAAAACGTTAGAACAAATGAGCCGACCTCAGACTATCGCTCCATTCCCGCCTCGGCCGCTGGTTTACTTCTGGCGATTGAGAAGGTAGCGTAGCCCTCAGCCCTCGGTGAACACTTATACGTACTCATGTTTTTCCAGGATCTCTTCAATGATGGAAATACTCAATTTCACTTGTTTCTGACCACTAAGTCTAATTTCAGCAGCCGATTGTGATTCAGTATCTGATAGATTACTATTCAGATATTTATCGACTAATTCGTAAGAGTAATGACATACTTCAAGAAATGATCTGGATTTTACCTGCTCACTACCACCGTCAGTACTGCCTATCGCATTATTTGTTAGACCTTGTTCACTCGTCATAGTGGAATCTAAGTCTTAGGATAAATTGGGAACAGTATTACGATTCTAATGTCCAAGATCCTGATAAGAGAAGGACTAAATGATCGGTCTCTTTATGATCAATAATGAAGACTATTACTACTAAATAACTAGTGTGGTCCTTTTGAAATTATCCGTTGAAATAATCCTTGGAAATAATCCGTTGAAAAATAACCAACCGATACAGATATGATTCTAATACAGTTTAATATAATATATGTATCTGAAAAGTATAATTTTTCGATTAATGATTTAATCTTCAAATTTGACAACCTCAACGTAACCAAGTTCGTTTATGATTAATTGGAGATTTGAACTCTATATACTCCTCGGAACTATGGCTTAAAGCGGATATTGATCTAATCTAGACGGAAGAAACGCCGTGGAATTGGAGCTAGCAGTTAGATTGCCAGATATCCGCCCGCGGCATAGACCTTAGCCGTTCCACAGTATGCGAGCCGGTCGGAAGCGACGAAACCGCCACTAACAGGGTCTAATCCTCTGTTGTATGGAGTGCATGAATCGATACGACTGACAGAAGACTAACAATTGTTACAATTGTGATAAACCTATTATATTAGCCTCAATTTAGTTTTAAGCATGTATAATTAATGATATAACTAGATCAGTCTATCTTAAATAGAATTCAATTTAAAATATTATAATAAAGTTTAAACAGTTTGCATCTAGGTTTAAAGTTTGAATTTGAGTCAGGAAGATTTTAATCTAAATACAATATAGGGACTGACATACTTCGATTGATAACATGCTATACAATTGATCAGTACTGTACTAACATCAACTGCCGTTAGTAGAGTTTACCGATGGAAGATCTGTATTAGCACTGTAATGATCAACCGAGCCTGAGATTCTGGACCGGGGTAATTTTATGCCATAAAGCTCCGCTTCTGATTCTCACAGTCCTTACTATGTTCTACTGGCAGGCCGAGGTTTGGTATAGTCCAATCTATAAAAACGATAATATTAATTAAATAGTATGTAATAATTTATGTACAAACCTAGGGCCATTTACTATAGTACCTAAGTCGAGTCAGCTTAAACTCAGATCACCCTCCCCAGGCCTCAGCAGGTCCATCATGAAGCTGACAAACACGCAGCACCAGTTGAAGAAGGAATGATATTATCAGAAGCGGTACGACAACCCCTCCAATCTTTACGATAAGGACCATGGGTAGCGGTGATTGAATGAGTTGTCATTAAACCGATTTGTGGACTTGCCCTAGAACCTTTTCCTGGATTAAATCTCAATGTAGAAATGGTAAGGTAAACCCTTCTAAAGAGGCTAGAGATGCAGTGATTCGTAGACGATATTGATTAAGTTTTCGTACTCGTTCATCATCCTCTCGACTCCATAATGGTACACCATTAAGACCCAACATGCCATGCTTAGCATCAATTGAATCTCTGGAAATACGACCAAGGATATCAACAGTGCGTTCATTGCCTTGAACAGCATTCACATGCATCTCAGAAACAAGAGATTCTACGGCATATAGATCTTTAAAATAGTCCCAACGCAATTGAAGCATTTCATTATAAACTTCCACCGAACATGAACATGCATAGAATTCAATTCCTACCCGTTTGGAAATTTCAAATAGAGATATTGCTTCCGAAGGGTCATCAAATGACTGGGTTAATACAGTCATACATTTGACAAGATAAAGTGGTAAGAATTGCTTAGCCAATGGAGGGGCCATGAGATCAATATTCTTGATATTGTCGTTAACACTATCATTTACTAATCCATCATTACTGCTTATTGATTCAGGAATAAACCGCTCGGTTATTTGCTTTATATAATATTGAACAACATCTTGATCAGTTTCTAAGTTATCGATGTAGTCTAATACTGGCTGGATTAATGCTGCTAATTTGGCTTTTTCTTGTTGCTGGGCAGCTAACGTTTTTGATTGCATTCTACCACCTGAATCATTTTGAATTAAAGATCCATAAGAAAGAGGCATTTTTCTAACATCTTCCGTCGCAATTTCAAGTTTAACATTAGGTCCTCGGAGGTGAGAACTTTTACCAGATGATAGACCAGAACCAGCGCCATATGGGAATTCATTGCCATCTGATCTTGCTGCATCACCCCTGGCAATATTTGATTTGGTTGCCGTTGCAACCACATCATCAATATTTCTACTACTTTCAAATAGAGCTTGGAGACTTGAACTTGCTCCTGCTCCACCTCTTCCTGCTCCTAATCCACCTCCACCTCCACCAGATTTCCTTCTGTTAGTACCTTTATCTCGTTGATATAAAATAGAATCAAGAATCTTGGTGAAAATCTGTCGTTCTTTCTCTGTAGCTGTTGATTCTTCATTTGAAATTCCTTCTGATTGAAGAGGTCTTCTTACATGGAACGCATGATTAGTATGTTTTTCATTATTATGAAATTCACTTCTATCTTCGATTTCACCATTCCCTCTTCCCAATCGTTCAGCAAACATATCTGGCGATTTGGTTCTTGTTGACCTAGTATTTGTCGTTTTTTCATTATCAATATAATCCCACGGACTTTTCTGTTGTTGTTGCCTCTCTTCCTCAGTATCTTTGAGGCTCATCCAGTTGGGATGTATTGAAGTATCATCGTTTGACGGCGGTGAAGGTGGAGGTGGTGGTACTACTGTTGCTAATTGTCGGACAATAGATGAATGTATTAAGCTCCGAGGTTTTGAAAGTACTCTAGTAGAGTTACTAATGACCACTGCCAACGGTTTAGAAGGAATCATTTAAAAGAGATATCTAGATCCAAATATATACAAGACGAAAAAGGAGGGCATCAAGAAGATATCAATCATGCAAAAAAAATGTTATAGCTATAAGTGCTACCTACGTCCATGCTGTACCTGTATGTAGCCATAAAATATTATCCGATGATGATCGACATGAAATGCGGCTGTTACTGAATCGATTATCACGATCAGATTGTACGTACTTTCTGTGTCGGATGGGTTAGGGTATAACCCGCACTTCTCCATTATATCTTATGGCTCACTGAAGGACCTGGGCTGTAACTAAATGTAATTATTTAACATTACAACTCTAGATGTTTTACTATCAATTGTAAAGTCATAATCCCAACAATCGACTATGGCTGCATGTATATTTCATGCTCATAAATGGGATGGCCCCGATAGTCAGTATTTTGTCTCTCTCAGTCCTGGCAGAGATGAAATATCTTTGCATGAATCAAAATATCGTGGTGGCCAGTATTTTACTTCCAAGATCGCCAGTCATGGAGATTTCGACCCGATCCAATGTTATTCATATTCTCCATTAAATAATGGTATGTTTTTAGGGGATGCTAGATTGTAGATAATGTCTGAACTCGGCGTAGGGAGTCGCCTGTTTCCTGCTAACATATATTTATATTTCAAGGTATAACGTGTGCTGGTCAATCAAATGGCATTGTGAGCGTTTTTAATATTCGAGATCCAAATACAGATTTTGCTAAACTTCGCCCAAAGCAAGCTCGAGCATGTAATTCTGTTTCTTTCAATAGGGCAGGATTGTTGGCTGTTGGACTAGATAAGGTACGAAATGATAACTGTCTATTGATATGGGATGTTGATCATCATAGTCGCACTGGAGGTGAAGATGGTGTAGTTAGTAGTACTTCTCCAAGTAAGCCCACTGTTGCCGCAACTCCCTTACATTCATATCTTCCTAATGAGGTTGTATCTTCAGTGGCATTTTTGCCCGAATCTCCTAATATAGTTTTATGTGGAACTTATAAATTCATTCGCGAAATGGACTTAAGAACCAATGTTCCTAGCTTTCAGTGTGCATCCAGATGTTCTCAAGGCATAACAGTCAACTCACTTAATGAAGTATATTTTGCATCTTACGCAGAAGATGGCGCATTTTCTGTATGGGATCGACGGCAGATGAGATTAGGTGTGGCTACTAGTGAACCTGCTTTACTTATGAATCGATTGTTGAGTGATTCATCTTCTTCCAGAAAGGCCAATAATAATAGTTGTTTCCGATTCTCTTTGGATCGTGCTGATGAATTTACCATACTTCATGATGGGAATATGCTTCGTAGATGGCAGATAGGTATAGTTCCTGCGTCGACAGAATCCTCAATAACAAAACAAATCAAGTTATCACGAATCGATGGCGGGAATGTCGGTGCCGGGAGTAGCTTTGGTTCTATTAGTGGGGGTGGAGGTAACACCAATGTTGGCGATTCTCGTCACTCCTATATCTCTAGAAGTGATACACTTTTCGTTTCTAGTGTACTGGATTCTAAGACAGATTATGATAAAGTAGTTGGATTCGATTATGCTACAGATTTTACCGCCAAGCATCGGGTCAATTTTATGTGTATTAGACAATCAGGTCAAGTGTTCCGAATGCGGGTTATTGAGAGTCCCGACGCTGTTAAATTCGACCCTTATAATGATGTCGCAGTTGTCGAACCTGAAAGAATTACGATTTTGGATCGTTCTCATAGTAAAGCTAGACTTGCGTCTACCAATCCTATTACATCTGCTGCTGCTGCGCATGCTGCTCATACTGCTGCAGTACTCCATGGCGCAAAACATTCTTTTACCTCTCCACCTTCTCCATCATCTCCCCAGACTCGAAGTGGGCCTCCGCGTGTTGCTAGTGATCACCACAGTAGACGGAGGTTTTCATCGAAGGCTACAGCCTCTAGTTCACAGGTAGATCCTCTTGATGACGAAGATGATGGTGACGACTCGGACGATGATAATTATCTTTTAGAAGGAATTCTACCATACTCTACTGTTCTGGAAGGAGATATATCTACCACTATGAGACGGCGAGCTGTCCATGGATATTCGACTGACTGTGATGCCAATATGGACATGCTCAATTCATATGATGGCAATGAACAGAATGAGTATTTAAAATATACGTGGAAATGGCTTGCATTAGCAATACAATCGGAGAAGAAAAGTTCGCTTATATCTTCATCAACCGGAGTAGATCTCGCATTTGAAGGTGTAGCCGGTATATGGGAGGGTTGGAGAGGGTTACAAGGTCAAAATAGGTATGACTATGAGTTATCAGAGCGTGATTTTACGAATATTATTTTGAAGTTAATTGGCGACAAGAAGCATATTTTCACATCACCATCTATTTCTGGTGGAATTAAGGAAGCCCATAGACAATTCTGTTTGCGAGTAGCAGGATGGAACTTCGAGTTGACGCAACTGGAAGAAAAATTGAAGGGCCTGGAGTCTCAAGGGAAACATGAACAAGCCGCCGGCTGGGCTGTCTTTCATGGAGACGTTGAACGAGCAGTTTACTCCTTAGCGGCGTCAAGAAAGGAAAGATTAAAGCTTATGTCAACGGCAGTAGCAGGCTATTTGGCGTATAAAAATAGCGATGTGAATAGCCCCTGGAGAGAGCAGTGTCGTAAGCTTGCTTCTGAACTGGATAATTCTTACTTACGTGCTATATTTGCCTATATATCAGATGGGTCTTGGTTAGATGTTCTTGACGAGGGTTCATTACCATTGAATGAAAGATTGGGTATAGCATTGAGATTCCTGCCTGAGCCGGAGTTAACTGTGTATTTAAATAGATTGACTGATAGAGCGGTTTCCCACGGTGATTTGGAGGGAATCACTCTAACCGGTTTAACCCCTCGTGTAGTAGATCTCTTGCAGTCATATGTGGATAAAACTTGTGATGTTCAGACTGCTTCACTGATTATTGCCTATGGATGTCCACGATTTTTCCAGGACAAACGAGTACAAAACTGGATAGAAGAATATCGTGGATTGCTGAATAGTTGGGGAATGTTTAAGCAACGAGCTAAGTTTGATGTAGCTAGAACTCGACTTTCACGACGAAGCAATGGACTGATCGCAGCCCCTCAAGTCCCTCGACAAATATACCTTCGATGTAGTCGTTGCAAAAAAACGATTCGTCCTCGAAGTGACCGGGAGCATCATAATAATTCAAGACAGCTTAGTACAGGAACAATTTCTGGAGAAATCGGGAGCAAATGCGACAATTGCAATAATCCACTGCCACGATGTGCTGTTTGTTTATTACCAATGGGGTCGTCTACGCAACCATCAGCCCAGAAAATTTCATCAACCGGTGCTATAAATCAATTGGCAATTCAATTTGAACATTGGCCTACGTTTTGTTTATCTTGTAATCATGGAATGCATGCTGGACATGCCGAGGAATGGTTCTCTAAGCATGATATTTGTGCTGTACCAGACTGTAACTGTCTTTGTAACACCAGGTAATATGTCTCAGGAAACCTGTAGATATAGAACTATGTATATGATATGAACTGTCTCTCTGCTTGAACTAGTCCTTAAGCTCAACCCTACAATCTATGCTTTTGTTATCGCCTCCGATGATACCTGCCCGTATTCTCTCTTCGCCATCCCTGCAAGCAGAAAAGCTCGGCAGTAATTATCATTGTTCTGGCCGCTGTCGCCTCTCCAATGACCAGATCCGTCTCTGGCAGCTCAAGAATTATCCATAGTGCTGTTATGTCATTTCAAACCCCTCTTCAGCGAGTCTCGTGCCTTCTTCCCAGCATCGTTGTATCCACTCCAATTTAACGATCCTCGCTGGCCTTGGTCTCACTGACATAAGTGTTCGTAATGCTGTCAATCTAGATGTATCAGTTGCATCGACTATTACAACCGAAACCGAAGGATCATGGATATTGGTCTCAACCACGGCACCATTGAATTCAGCATAAGATCTTATGTAATCGAAATTATCTTCAATTCGGATACTCTGGGAATCATTAGCATGATGAGAAAGTCCATTGGAACTAGCGAGACTCGGCCTGTCTAAGTAGAATACATCTCTAGGGAACAGCAACCCCCTAAATGGACCCGAACCTGCGTCTATGATATCGATCATTATCTCTTTCATAGTTTGGTCGTCGAGTCTGTTTTCTTTGGTAACAGTTATGTTACGGAATATGTCGGCCAACTGCTTTACAGTTACTTTTCGTGTATACGAGTCACCGTACTGGTCAGAATTATACTTCGTCTGCTCAAGGGTTGCATCACGGCCATAGAATAAGTCGCTGGTTTCTATAGGTAGCATCTTCTTTTCCGCAATACACTCAAAGATCCATTCCGGTCGAATGACATCTGCAGACTGGTTATGCATTATACCAGCTACTACAGCTAGTTTTCTATCTGCAATTATCAGAGCAAAAGGAGTATTGCTGGATTGTGTTATAATGCCACCATTCTCCTTAATGATTACCTCGAGATTATGTTTACTCATCCGTCTGGGGCTCCACACATCGTCAACAACAAAGAATGTTTGTTGACGGAAAATATCTTCTTTGACGGCAACACCAGTAAGATCAATATTATCACTATTGTCTAAAAGTTGTACCTTTTTACGGCGGCTTTGAGGAGCTGCTCTCTTCTTCTCGAGCTTGTGTTCCTTCTTTTCTTCAATAGTTCTATTAACTTCCAACTGTAATGAGTTGAATTCGGAAACCGACAAAGATTCTTGCCAACTCTTATCTTTACGGATCCTCTTGAATCTGGGAAATCGAAGAGTAAGACCAGTGCGAAATTCAGTAGAAGGAATAACTTGAGCAGCCTTCACTTCAAATACAAAGGAATCAGAAGGCTTAATCCAAAGATGTGGCGGCTCTTTAGTACGACCTATCGCCATAAACTCCTCGTATTGCTTTCCCTTCGCATCCCACTCGTGCCATTTTCCTTCAGTTGTTCGTCTGATTTCCGAAAGTTCAATCGCACTGAATCCGCCGCCGACTTTACAAAACGACCAGAACTTCATGGGATGACCATCATCAGTGACACGAAGACCACACAGGAAACTGGCAATAACGCTTCCTTTCTTGCCACTACCATAGTATCCTCCGATTACGCACACGTCCAAATTTTCTCCGAACTCTTCCATATAGTCTGGTTTCACTTTGATCCATGTATCAATACGATCGTTCACACGATATGGTGAATCGGGGCTTTTAACAACTAATCCCTCCGAAGCTTCTTCAATGACTTGCTGGAATTTTTTCTGGATATCGCTGGCAGTATGTCCTAACTGATAATCTAGAATCTCGAAATAGCCTGGTAGAGGTGTGAAAGCCCGTCTCATGGCTTCCTTACGTTCTCTCAGGGGATAGTCGACTAAACTCTTACCATTCAAATAAATAAGGTCAAACGCGACATACATAGGTCTTGATAAGCCGGCATCATTAATCTCATTGTTGGCAGCTGTCTTTAAGCTGCCGAATGCTACCACAGTTTGATCCTTGGGATCCCAAGCAACCATTTCCCCATCTATAATGCAGCTTTTAACCTTTGGATGAATTACCGATTTTAGATGCTTGGTAAGACTACCTGTATTATCATCAAAAGAGTCTCCGTATAAATATGTGTAATCTTTAGCTTTTCTACTGAAGAACTTAAATTTAACCTGTTCATCTCCAGATTCAGTCCGACTCTTAGACATATGAATTTGTATCCGTTCTCCATCCATTTTCTCTTCCATATAAAATCCAGTGGTAGGCATTGCTCTTACAATTTTATCGACATCATGTTTGGTAAAAGCAGCCAATTGAGGCTGGAAACAAGACATAAGGATTAATTGTTGATGTTCAGAATTGGGTAATCGAACATCGGGATCTGATAATTGCCAGCATACCCTCTTCAGATCACTGGTAACATTGAACAGGTCAACAGCGTCAGGATGGAAATTCTGAAAAAAGGTTTTCTCGCTTGCACCTATCTTTGAATCTATGAAGTGAATAAAAAGTTAGTAAAGACCAAACGAGGAAGGCCGATTTTCCTCGATGAGCTTTCTTTATATACTTACATCGTAGAATTATCCGAATCAACCATCTTAACTCTTCAGCATTCATCCTGGTGACGAATTGTTTCATTATCTTTGCTTGAGCATCGCTTTTAGTTTCCTCACTTAATTTATCTAATAATTCGTTAACCTCGCCAATGGACATATCACCAAATCCGGATTTTGTATCTCGTTTGGCGAAGACATCGTAGCATCGTTCCGAGAAGTTGCCTGCGGTCGTGATTGGACCTCGTTTCCATTGAAGCAGTGATTTGGCATCGGGAGAGTCCTTCGACATATTAAGCACCTTTACAAAGAGTTTACCCATTGTATTCTCCTTCAAATGATACATCTGACGTTCTCTATCTTGATCTGGTAAAATCAGTCTGAATGCAGGATAAATATCTGGACCCACATTTTCTCTCCATTTATTAATAAACTGATTAATGACATGATTGCGAACTTCAGTCAGTGGCCTTCGAGTAGCAGTAGCTATAACTTTAACTTCATCTTGAAGACGAAGAAAGATGCTTGTAACGAGTAGATGGAAGGGAGGTAGAGGGTGATGATTTTGTGGTTGAGAAATATCGTTTTCCATGGAGAAACTATCCAGCAATCGAATTAAAAAAAGATTATAAAAAAACCGTAACTGAACAAGAGTGTCAAAAATGAAAACCATGAATTTAAACAATTACTTAGCTAAAATATATATTTCCACCATCAGTGAACTGCCTCAAGCCGCTCAACCCAAATTTCAATCAATACCGTAACAATTCCTCAATCACATTCAATATTGATTGACAATAATAATATAACTGAAATGAACTCTCTCAAATTATTCCACTACCTAGAAGTTAGAATCAGAAGATAGCAGCTGAAGTTTCCGAACAAAAATGGAAGGTTATGCATAAAGTAAGAATAACCCACCATTTATTGGCGGCACACCTTAGCAGTTCAGCGAGATCTTATATTACAATAATTTCCAGAATTTCCTCGTAATTGTTAGCTTTTGCTGCTACTAGCTCGGAAATTGACTCGTGATAATAGTCACTGGTTAGTTAAGTTAATCAACAGATTTGAAAAATCTATCTGTTCCTTAGGTTAAGTTACAATGCATGTTACAGCTGTTATTTATCAATTATAACGAATTTTCAAAATAAGCGAATTCTCCATCATTTCAGGATTCTACGATCATGGAATAACTTAACAGTTAACGTAAAAAGCTTGTGTCGAGGATATCTGATATATAATACAGAGATAATATTATCAGAACTAATACAGAGATAATATTTAAGTTAAGCTGCTGCCAGTACATGCAGGCCGCAGTCATGGTGATGAACTAGATAAGATTAGGGTTAGGTCCTGTTACCTAGGCTACCCTTAGATCCGCATGCAAATAACTCACCAGCTAGTTACTGCTGCAAATGACCGATCAATAAATAACTATTATGCATGGGCAGTTAGAAACTTGTGAAGGTGTGAGTGTGGAGCTAATTTAAGTTTACTTAGTTTCTTCATTATTAACTTAAGCAATTCTTTTTCCATCTTTCTCTTTTGATAGTTAGAATTATTCAAACATGACGTCAGTACTATCGAAGATTAAAAACCTGGGTGAACAGGATTTTTCTTCTGCTCTGGCGGAAAGTGTTTTCAAACTCGACGATGTAAGTAGTGTCTCCTTGCTCAGTCGGCCTTTGTGCGGATGATTCGATATAGTATTGTGTCGATACAGGATATAGAATGGAATTCTACCTGTTAGTCCTGACTACCAATCTTGCAAATGAAGTCATCCGAGAAGAGCCGAATCTGACAGTTTCTCCGGCGTTGAGGCGAAGCAATAGATATAAACTTTTCGAGCACAGCGAGAGCTGGGACAGAGAATATGAAAAAATGATAATTCACAAACTAACTGTCATAGCTTGCTAGATATGGAATGAGTGGAAATGTCAGCAGCCTGAGCTTTGACCCGGTACAAAGTCTTCTCGCGATAGGCACAGATACTGGTAACGTTCATGTTTTCGGACAGCATAATGTTGAGGTAATATTGCAGCCTCACAGGGGTATTGATACAAATGTTGGTAGTAACAATGCTAGTCCTGCTACAAGTACTGTTAGTCTTGGATCTTCTTGTCCAATTAAAAATATCAGATTTTTGAGAGGTTTTTATTTAGTAACTGTAGATTCAAGATCGACAGTTCGGGTATATTCACTAGAATCACAGGAACTGGTATACGAATTTTCTAGTCCGGGACTTATTACATCTGTGGAATCAGATCCATCGTTAGATTGGCTGTTTTTGGGACTTGAAAATGGGCAAATTATTATCTATGATGTAGATAGAGGCTGTCAAGCTCCATATAGAATTGGCAATCTTCAGAAAAGTATACATGCTAAGTTCCGTATGTCACCAGTGCTTAGTATGGCGATCCATCCGAGGGATGTGGCCACTTTGTTGGTTTGCTATAGGGATACAGCTGTGGTGTTTTCTATTGCTAAAAGTGAAATTGTATTTTCTATGAGATACGAGGTCCCTTCAGGTGCACCCGGCGGAGATATAGATCCTGCTCAAATAAAACAATTCCGATACCCTCAGTTTCTTTCAGCAATCTGGCATCCTAATGGTCATCATATCCTTACTACACACGTTGATGGGTCCATTGTATTCTGGGATGGTAACGACGGAACACTGCTTCAAGCACGAACTGTATTAGATGCCGGTGTTAATACACCTCGTAAATTCACCAATATTGATCCTAGTCCTGAGGGAATTCGAGACCCAATCGCTAAAGTAACTTGGAATTGTACATTGAACCCGGAAGAAACCTCTATACTAATAGCCGGAGGTGGAGTTGATCTGGGATTTACGAAAGGGCTGACTATGCTTGATTTTGGAGTCACTCCTGCTGTTGCCATCACATCATATCAGGCTATGGGAAGTCATTATAGTAACCCTCGTAGACATAAGATATATCCCCTACCAGACAATGTAGATGTGGTAGATTTCATAATGGTGGCCAAGCAATCTCCATATTACGCTGGAAATCAGAACCCGTCCCATATGGTTGCTTTACTTAATACCGGCGAATTGCTTACAATTAATTATGCGGATGGTTCTATTGTAACAGATCCAACATTGTTGCCACCGGCATTGGCGTGGATTAACCCCTATGTAACTGCTCTTTCTGTATCAGTGGTCCCTCGGAATCAATGGGTTGGTATGATGACTGCGACACCTAGTTGTGAGAGTATTTTCAATGGTGGTGCTCCTGCCAGAAGACACTTAAGAAGTTTTCAATTTCGTACAGCACTGTGTACAGGTCACCGTGATGGGACTGTCAAACTATGGGATGCATCTCATGGTGAACTTGAAGATGCTCAAGCTATTGAAGTCAGTTTACAGAACGCTTTGCAGCTGAGTCGCGAGATTGCTGTATCCCAAATATCATTTGCTGGTGAAGTAGCAGAATTAGCTGTAGCAGTCGAAAACGGTCAGACCGTTCTTTTCGATTTCAAGGTAAATAAAACATCCGCTTCTTCAGCTATGTCTAAAATAAAGATCAGTGATTCTCAATCTCTTCTTAAGGATATTAGTCACCGTGCCCCACCTAATTTAAAGGAAGGATTTTTACCTCAGACTCTTGTTTCGGATATTGACAACTCATCACCTGTCACCAGTCTCAATAATTCTAAAATTGGGTTTGTAGCTATCGGATACGCTTCTGGTAAACTTATGGTGATTGATCGTCGAGGGCCAGCAGTTATTTATTTGGAAAGTCTTAACGGTTCTCCGTCTTCTAGTGGTGGCGGCAGTGGCCCTTCAAGACGTCGAAGTAGGGGAACTTCGTTTAGTTCTGCTACTTCTGGGGGAGAATATTCTACTAGTATTGAATTTGGGATTTATGCCATCAATGATGATCCATACTCGAGTATCGTCCTTTCAGTAGGTTCATCCAGGGGTAATGTTTATACATTTAAGATCATTCCCTCGCGGAATGGTTATTCCGTGGAACGAGTTGGAATGCTGAATGTTGGTTCAGATGCTATTATTCACCTCGCTCCCATCAACATGAACACCGGTATCTGTGCTATAGCAGAACCAGCCAATCTGAGCAAGCTGGCTTCAGGTATTGTTATTGCTGGTGCTGTGGTTGCTTTGACAAGAGCAGAAGCGCGTGTATTCCGTCAACCTAATTCAAAAATATCTCATAAGAGGTTCAACTTCAATTGCCTCTCTGCAGGAATATCATTTCTTCGTGAGGGTGATTCACTTGCTTTGGTCTGTCTTAGTGATACTTCTCAAATCAAAATCATGGCACTTCCAAGTTTACGCGATATTTGCCAGCGTAATTTACCGTATAAACTACGCCCAGAATAGTAAGTTGATTATGTGCGACATCTTCAAATGTTCTGAAGGGTGCACAGTGTAGACATACTTCTTGAAGTCATCGTTAGCTGGGAGTTAAAAAGTTGCTGGCAGCTAATTGGAAACCAGAGAGTCTTGTGTTTTTACTAACTAAGCCAGTGCCAAACAGAGTGGCGTCACAAGAACTGGAGATGTTATTGTTCGACCTGATAAGACCAATGGGGCGCTGCTGAGAATATGGGGAAGAGGAGTTACGATTGATGATATTCCTTCGGATGCGCTATTCGATGTGATGAAGTCACTTCCACCTCGGCCAACTATATCGTAAGTGTGAAATGACGCTGTGACCCATCAATTGGCATGGACTGAAGAATAGAGGATTCTCTGTTGACCCGATGTCCAAGGACCGCTATTGTTCCAGAATCGCCTAATATTAGTTTGTCGCTGCCATGGAGAAACGGCGAGAGTCCGTCTCTTGGAGGGTTTATATATTTGCTAACTGTATTTAGTACTATTCAATGGGTTAAAGGAAGACAATATCTGTCACCGCAGGATCTTGATACTCTGAGTAAGTTATGAAATCTATATTAATAACATTTTTTCTCTGATCTAACAAAAAACACTAGTTGGGGGACCACGTCGACCAAAATCCAAATCCATGCTAGAGCGAGAGAAAGCACAGCAGGAACAGGAGAGATTAGTGAGATTGAAGAAACAATCATCAAGTTCTTCTCGAGAAGGTTTACATAGACATGACAGCGAAGTGTACGAAAGTGGTGGCGGCTCTCCGAAACGCGAGGGCAGATTCGGTGGCATACAGAATACTTTTGACAGCCTGGGGCAATCTGCGTCTGAGTATATGAACGGGATAGAAGGGATGGTTAAAGATGCACATAATACTGCATTAAAATCCTCTCTCAAGAGTAAATTCTTTGGATAGAGTGAAATATAATCATAGATATCGTACCAGAAATGAATTGGAATTTCGCTCCAATTATATTGCATCGGTCTTTAGCAGGCCTTGACTGAGTTCCATTCACTGGAGTCATTGGGTATCGTTTGTTCTTCATTCTGCCATCTGTGCCTAAGGCTCTGCCTAAGACTACGCTGAGACTTCGCGGGTAGTTGTCGTTCGTTTATAGACTCTTTGCAGGTGCTTGATCACGCTCTATATCCAAATAATAAGGGGGAAGCTAGCTTTACAACTAGTATGCATTGAACTACCGCTCTGGAGAAGTTCAGCTATGACGATATATGCAGTTGATGAAAATTTTGATTCAGGAGTTTATTCGTTTCACTTTCATCCTCATCCTCATCCTCATCCTCATCCTCATCCTCTTCCCCTGTGTCTTCTTCTTCTTCTTCGTCTTCACTTGTAGGTGGTAACTCTCCCGGACGTCCAAATCTGGAACTACTCTGGATAAATCCAACTTCTTTCTCGCCGTCTACTTCAATTTTTTTGTCATCATCGTCATCATCATCATCGTATTCATCAGAATCACTCGGCGGTAACTCTCCAGGACGCCCATGGTCTCGTCTACTGCCAACTGTCCAACCACCGTCATCCTGATTTTTAGCGTCTTCCCTTTCCCTAGACTCTTCTTGAATGCGATCTATCCAAGCCTCTTGAGCATCCTTAATTGATTGAGCGTCTGAACAACTAGAATAAATATTTAATAGATCCTCATTAATATTCAAAAAAGCTTCACCCCATGAAAAATGCGATAGAACCTCTTCTGCCCACTCAAGATGTCCTGTTATAGCGAAGCAGGCAGCTAGTGCTTCAACACAATTAAGTTTCCAAGGTCTACCATAATTCACTGGATTAGCAGCAACTAAATACGGTAATAACCTTTCATGACGTCCGCCTATTTTACTGAACGGGATTTCGCTGATTCGAGCCCAAGAACATTCCACAACTGCTGCCCCATGTTGTTCAACAATCTCTCTATCATCAGGACAAACTGGATCTCGACCATTTGGAGATACCACAACCCCACCAAATTTTTGACCCACTCGTAAGGATTTGATTAATCCTAATCGGCTCAACTTCTTTCCACTACATCGTTTAGGATCACAGTGATTAAAATCCCACATTGCCATCTTCGCAGGAAATTCTCCTCCGCCTTCCCCGTTATGTTTCGTACCATTATTAACGGAGCCTTTAGCCGAAAATTCTTGTCGTCTAGAACGTGTTCGACTATTACCACCTCCACTGCCTTTAGCCATGATAAATCAAATAGCTGTCTATTAACAGATAATATTAGCCAAACAGGTATATGAGTGAGATATATGGTTTGAAATTATTTTTTTTGGATCGGCCAAACTTCTGCACTTTTGCTGGTACTACCACACTGTAACTGTACTGTACAGTACACCGTTCAAGGATTGTGAGTCCAAACCCTTTCCCAATGTGCGCCGCAGTTGGACCCTTAAATGCAAGGTCTCTGGCGATAACGTTTAGGATAAACAGCGTCCACGGGGTTGGTTTTCCTCCAAACATTTGATGGGTTCACTAGAACTGATATTGATCTTTTCCAACGAATGGCAACGATACCGACAGTTGTTGATCAGGATTCAGAAGTACTCAGTGGGCCAGGTTACTTGTACTAAGCTAAGGAGCGCCGGAGCGGAGCCTGCTAGCATAGAGGAAGCAGCGAGATCTCTCTGGTGCGGCAGTCGGACAGAGGCAGGACAAAAGATGTAGATGTTAGGTTATATCCTTTATAAGGATAGATGTATATGATATCAATATGTTGAACGATTGAAAGAAACACTATGAAAATGCCTGTTTCCGGATAATAAGCAGATTCTTTGCTGGTTATTTAAGATAAATATCTATAATTTTCAATACAAGATTTATATTTATCCCCCCCCAGATATCAAATATACCAATTTTTAGATCCCGGGTAAGGGTACCCCTGTCCATTATAAGCATGTTTCATTCTACATATTCTCTGCCCCCTTAGGCCATAAGTGGATGGCTGGATCTTATAATATATGATCAGGGTTCAACAGATAGCATCATCAACCAGATCCACCATAGTCATCACATCATTTCTGATAACAATTTATATAATAGCCTTAAGTCAACCTTTTGATTTATTTTTTGCTATCTGTCTATTTCATCTCATTGAACTCTAGTCCTATTTATTGCCCAGTTTTGATCCTCTCTTTGTTTAGCCTGTTTCTAGACTGTTATTTTATTATCGCCCCCATTTATAAATCTGGGTTCAGCCAGGTTTATTGTACCCTCCCTGTTCATAAGGTCAACCACCAACCTCACAGGGTAAATTCCTTCAAATTTATTCTCTCGGCGTAGAACATTCTTCAAACCAGGGTTTTGCCCTTGTGTGGTTATATGGTTTAAATGTACATCAGGGCATAGTCAATCAATAGAGAAGAAAGATCCATGTAGTACAAACAAAACAAGTTTTGGCATAAAAAACTCTCAAACTTATATATTTATATAGGATGACGAATAGTTCACCTTCTCAGCCATCTTCATCATCTCCTCCTTCATACTCATACGAGCTTGTGAACCCGTTTCTGAATGCAGTGTTTGCTCGTAATGTACCAACTGGTTTAACGGCGAGGGGTCAACAATCGTCACAACCTGGAGTATCAGCCAAATTAAAAGACCTTAGACAGGGCCTAATAGCGTCTAGTAGTTATACTTTTGTTGTACCTAAGACATCTATTCTAGAATGGTGCGTGGATAAAGATACTTTACTGCCTTACAAGCATTTATTTTTGCAGGATGATTATATTTTGTCCCATATTATTCAAGTACCTCCATCATTACATAACAATCAGAGAGCACGGTATTTTGGAACCGTTAATGCGAAAACAGTGATAATTAAAGATGGATTTGTTTATACTCATAAGGGATTCCAGAAATTTGTCCGAGCACCTATTGTTAGAGAGTATATGTTTTATCCGGCTTGTAATTTTCTCCCAGCTAATGCGCAATTTCTTGTGTACGAGATTGAGATTCCATTAATGGGGACCCCAGCGCCTAGTATAGAAGTATCTCCCACCGTTTCGGCGAAATATGAGCTTCCGATCCCTTCTATCTTGAAGGGTAGTGGTAGTGGTAATGGAGTTAGCAAGCTTAGTAGTATTAGCAGTGGCGGTAGTACTAGTATCAGTGGTGCTGGTAGTAGAACTAGTGGTGAAAATAGCGGTATCGGCAGTGATGGGATTAACGATAGTAGTAATGCTAGTATTGGTAATTCTGCTGGTAAAGTCAAAGAAGTTGATGTCGGAAGCGAAAGTGGAGCCGCCAGTGATAGTGGTAGTCGCAACAATCCTGCAGATCTAGAACGAATGCTTTCTGCATATACCCTTCTTAGTCGACAAGTTCTTGGTCCTTTACTGCGTTTAATCGAAGAATTCGACTGCTCTAATTGTACTTCAGAAGATGAAATATTATCGTCTTTTGATGCCATTACTGAAGAAGCAATTGATATTTTTAAATCTGGTGATTCTGCATCAATACAGGCTATGGCTCGTGACAATGATCTTTCAGGTGATGACATCACCGATAGCATTTACCGTTTTGTAGAATCTAGCTTGAGTGAACAGTTGTGGAAGAAATTAGTTGAGATTCGTGATGAAGCAGATCTCAAACTTCGGACATCTATTGAAACTATAAAATTTATTGATATTGGACAGATTGGACTCCCTGATGAAAATTTATCTATGCCGGAATTGTTTAATCTGGATAAGAAAGTTTGGTTAGCTACTGAAGAAATAATTAGGTTATCACAGGTGTCGTCGGCAGAAGATAAGATTGAAATTATTTTATCAGTAATTCGTATTTTGAGCGATGACAGCCTACCAAGTGATGGCACCGAACCACAACCGGCACATAAAACCTCTACTTTTCCTAGTCAAAATGGAAATATAGCTGACGTTGAAACCAAACAATTAAATGGCGAAAAGTCTGGTTCAATCAACGCCGATGTTCTCGTAAGCCTTCTTCTTCTTGTTGTTTGTCGTTCGGGTCTTAAAACTTTAGATACAGATCTGTTCTACGCAAGAAATTTCACATATCGTGATTCAGAGTCTGGCCAGCTTGGTTATGCCCTTCTCACACTTGAAGGTGTCTTATTCCATATAGTTAACGACAGCAATAATATCGCACCATTATCGGATCAGAATTATCTATTGTGGGAATATATTAAGAACAGTGGTGAGAACCAGACTGATGTTCCTTCTGATCCCTCTGCTTATTTAAACAAGTTGTCCAAAGAAATTCCTTCATGGATATCTATCGTACGAAGTCGTTCTCCTATCGGTGAATCATGCTTGACATTGGCTATTCAGAATAATAACATTGCAGCATTTCGAGCAATTCTTTCTCTTCAAGAAATAAATAATGATGGAAGCAGAGATGCCACATCTGTAATTGGCGATGAATACTTATTCAATGATTCAACAATGTTAGGTGCCACACTTCTTATAACAGCTGTATATACTGAAGACAGAGACATCATTTCAGAGGTTCTAGACGTAGTTATGTCTAGTTTTGACGAATCGCAACAGAAGAAATATTTTGGTATTACTGATAAATGGAAGAGAAGTGTCAGTCACTATTTTTTTCATGCCCCCTGGTTAATAGATAGAATTGGGCATCTCATATCTTGGGAACAGAGAGATCAGAATGGACAAACGCCGCTCTTTGCTCTCTGTAGAAGCTATGATAATGCCGATTATGATTCACTTATGGCTTCGGGTTTTAAAGTATGGAGTCAGAGTGTTGGTCAACAACGGCCTAGTATTCTAGATCATATTGACAGCAAAGGAAATACTTTATTACATATAGTGAAAGATAAGCATGCTGTTAAACAAGTCCTGAAATATGATGTGGATGTAAACTGGCCTAATGAACGTGGTATGACCCCTCTTATGGTATACAGCAAGTATTCAAGGCTGGGGGCAATTGTACAACTCTGCGCTGACCGCAGGGTTGATTTAGAGAGAACAGATAACAGGGGCCTAAATGCCTTAGATATTGCTAAAGAAATCCAGACATCTACAATTCTGGATGGTAAGTATAAGACTTTGTTCATCATAGACAGGGGAGGGGCGCCAGAAAAACTTCTGGCGAAACCCCCCTGCAATTGGAAATATACCTTGTGCTTTTTTTGTTAAGGGTTAACTTCCTTTTCTTCAGCTAACGTTATAGAAATTTTTGCTTTCGCTAAGAAGCCTATAGATGGTCGTGTGACAGTAATAACGCGTGTTGTGTTCATTAATGGAGAACTTCATTATGTGATCAAATCAGGCACCCCATCCAATGCTGCTACTATGAGTACAGTACGAAGAACTATGGGTGATTTTATGTTTCTACACAAATGGTTATCATATGAAAATCCCAACTCTTGGATCCCTCATTTCCAGTTACCGCGTAATCCATTCTCTGTTCCTACAATGGCATCACGGCAGATTATTCATGAGATAGAGATACGACTGAACGCTTTCTTGAGGATATTGATGACCCATCCAACATTTTCAAATCATGAACTTCTCTGGGAGTTTATCTTAGTCCAAGATTTTTCCCAGCAACAGTGTATGGATCGTAGCAGGAGGAAACTTGAGAACAGGAAGGAGCTCCAGTATGAGGATATAACTATTTATGGTCCTGCAGATTTGGAAGCTATTGAAGTATTTTTTGATCATGCCAATCGAGAGACTGCTAAGTTAACATCAGCCTTACAACGATTGGCTTGTGTTATCCGTCAGTTTCGAAACAAAAGCTTGGACCTATCGGATGCCTTCAGGATTTTTGATGAACAGTTTTCTTCGGTAGCATTCTTAAAGCCTATTTATAAAGGAGTTCTTCAAAGAGACTTTATATTAGCACGGACCGTCCAGGATGATGGGTCGTCCGTCTTTGCTCTTGATGTCTCCTCTACTGCAAATACTTCGGATTCGGTTCTAGCCGCCCTAGGTCGGCCCCTGGGACTCATTCAGCAATTAAAGCAGCAGGATGCGGCACTGAAAAAGAGTCAGGCAAGTCTAGTAAAATTGACAGGTAAATCCGGATGGCCCTTGGGTATGTTTGAAGAGAAGCGTGAAAGAGAGATCAATACAACTCTTGACCGAATCTACATTACGCAGAACGAAATTCAGCGATTTAGTAATGATATCAAGTATGCTCATATCACACTGGCATCTGAATTAGGTGGATTCCATACTTCCCAAGCTGATGAACTTCATCGAATAATAGAAACATTCACTGAAGGTATGATCAAATCTGAAAAGGAACGGCTACGACGACTCGAACGTTTGACTGCCAAGTGCAAACGTTTTAATGCGAGTTCTGAATAATTTCTGTAATTTTAATGTTTAATTAATCATGATATTATGAACCCTTTATTTTAGTTGATTCTTTCGAGTATTGCGCAACATACATATTTCTTGGGGCTGCTCCGGTAACGCTACACACATTGTTGCCTGGAATTTTTGTTTGGCCTGAATATGGTTCAAGCGAAATTCAGCCAAAGACTCGAAGCCACCGCCAAAGGTGGTACTGGTACCGGATTTCAATTTCGGAGAAGTATTCTGCCCATAGATCCTCTATGTGATAAGCGATATCTATAGAAGAAGCAACTGTTTGCTAATGACAGAAGCTAATAATTCGGGCAGAGCCCAACTATTTACAGATTGCAGGTAACGTACATTTCTACCATTGCCGTATTAGCATCTATCTATATCCAGGATTTCAATTTTTCTTTTATGATTATGCCTCAGACTGTTTAAAATGTGATAGTTCCTTCCGCACTGAAGAGCTGTGAAAAAATCCTATAATTAACTCTATTGAGAACTCTCGAAAGATATCTGACCAAGAATTGCGGAATCATCAACAGCTCTCTATAAACTCAGAATTGCAGAACTTATAAAATCATCAATGGCAATCAAATACAAGAAAAAAATCAACATGAATAAGATGAGATAGGATAAAAAAGAACAAGAGGGAAACCAGAACAAAGCATTAAACACAAATATAAATAGATTACAATGCTATTATATCAGCCCCAAAAATGTAGTCATTAAAAAATGTAATCAAATATCATTCACCGTCCGTCAATAAGGAAGTCAAAAAGTGCAGCAAGCAGCCTCTACTCAGTAAAATAACATGCAACTAAAAAAGGAGCCGGGTCAATCCCTTCTTACGCTTTACGCGTCCACTAATCTAAACTTAGTTCATTTTCTTTCTTCCTAGTGATCATCTCCTGGAGGTTGAGTCCCATCAGCTCCACCAAGGAACGATCTTGCAAGATCTTGCAAAGAAGGATCACTCATGATATCACTCATGCTAGGCATTTGACCAGACTGAGCTCTATCACGCATTCTCTGTACAGTGGGATTATTCATGAGACCACTTAAAGCAGATGGATTTGACATTAAGTTCTGAGCCATATTTCTAATGGTAGGGTCGTTCATCAATTGGCTTAGATCAGGCATACCACCTCCAGCTCCTCCCAAAAGTGAACTAAAATCAGGGAAGCCCCCAGCTCCACCAGCAGGAGATGCAGGGTCAACAGATCTATTAGATGTTGCAGCAGCAGAACCATCAGTGGCATTCTCTGATGGAGAGGCTCCAGGAACTGAGGATTCTAATTCTTCTTGAACTCGTTTTTTAGCAGTTTCATATCCTTTTTTCATACCCTCACTAGGAGAATCACCTTCACTTTTGATACCTGCTTCATAAGCATCCATTGCACCCTGAGCATCTCCTAAGCTATATAAAGCCAAACCAAGACGAGAGTAAGCTTTGGAATAAGTGGGATCGATCGCCAATGCTTTTCTGGCGTCATCTGCTGCTTCATTTGACTTTCTTAATGAACTGTAAGCAGCTGATCTATTAGAGTAGTATACCGCATTCTGGGGGTTCTTATTAATAGCCTGAGTATATGATCCTACTGCATCAGCAAAATTCTGTTGAGCCATGAATCTATTTCCTTCTACTTTGAGTTTCTCAGCTTCCTTTTTGTCATCTTCAGATACTGAACCGTTGGCAGAGGCAGAGGTTGAAGCGGAGGCAACAGGAGTACTAGCTTTTACAGCTTCATCAGTTTCTTTGTACAGGTTCTGGAACTTCTCCACTATAGATGAAAGGCTTTCATTACCAAGTAACCTCTCCTTATCTTCAATATTCACATTGAATACTTCTGAAATACATTCCACAGCAACCTGGATTGAGTCTTTATCTTCAGAAGAGACTGAGCCATTTGAGATTGACCGAGTCAAGAAATCTAATATCCCGACCGCTACAGCTCTATCGGTTTTACCCAAAGTCATTATTTCGTTTATTATTCCTTTCAATGTCTTCTTCACTTAAATAACTCTAGTAAAGAAAAGCAAAGATAACTGAAAATGAAATAAAAACCTTCTACCGCCTGTTTAATAGCTTTTATATTCGTCGTGTTCTGTTCTCGGTGCCTCATTAGGTTAATCTCATGTTGTGTGTGGCTTAGGGTATCTCTAACAATTTTACCACGCCATTCACTAGAACGTTTTCCAAGAACCAACTAGAAGGTTTCTTTCTGTTTAAGTTCAGAGCTCTTTAAAAATATAGTGGCGCGCGCACGCGGCTGATCAGCATGTGATGAGCCTGTGATAAGCTAGCTATCCTGTGAGTTGCGTGCGCGAAGCACCTGCCTAGATATAGATCTTAGCTGACTATTATATACGTAGACACTCGTTGAACCCAGGGTCGAAGCTACGACCCGGCCCGCCGGAGGCCATTCCCTTGGCCGTTACTGAAATTACAACGTACTTAAATGGATTAAATAAATTTCTATAGATAATCTACGCTATAAGTGCTACTTTAATCACAAGGTTGCCTTCAGAATCCTCCTGTTTTGAAGCGATATCAAAAGCTTCGGCAGCATTTTCAAGTCCTCTGACTTTATGAGTGATAATCTTGTCAATGGCAGGGATCAGACCAGATTGTAATAAACGAATTCCAGCAGCATAATTATTGGCGTATCGGAAAACGCCAACCATGGTAACTTCTCTTAACAACGCAGGACCAATATGCAAGGTTTGAATAGGTGTACCCATACCAACAAATACAAGCTTCCCACCAGCAGTTGTGGCATAAAGTCCGGTTTGAACACAAGATTCAACCCCCGTACATTCGAAAGTAACATCAAATGATTCAGAAGAAGAAGATGAAGAAGACTCTCTAAGAATTGATATTAGAGAATCAGCGGTTTGTTGAGCGATTGCTAATTTTTCTTCAGTATTTTGACCTCTTTTAGGTTGAACAACATGACCATGAGTAGCAAACCCATTCTCCACAGCAAAATCCACTCGAGTTTTAGAAATATCCGAAATAACTATAGTAGTAGCACCACTGATTTTAGCTATAGCAGCCGAAAATAAGCCAATGGCACCAGCACCTAAAATTAATACAGAATCTCCAGGGTTAATATTAGCTTTAGTTCCAGCATTCAGAGCGACTGATAAAGGTTCTAATAAAGCAGCATGATCTAGAGGGATAGAATCAGGGATTTTGTAACACCACGAAGCATCACAATTCAATCGCTCCTGAAGAGTTCCTTGAAAATGTGGGAAAGATTTAGCACTTGATCTAAATTTCATTTCGCCACATAAATTATACT
The DNA here is from genome assembly GCA_030579875.1 of Sugiyamaella paludigena. Classification (NCBI taxonomy): domain Eukaryota; kingdom Fungi; phylum Ascomycota; class Dipodascomycetes; order Dipodascales; family Trichomonascaceae; genus Sugiyamaella; species Sugiyamaella paludigena. The sequence continues at coordinate 45,363 of JAKTRU010000001.1, read as the reverse complement.
TTCCTTTTCGACATAAATTACAATGTCCACACGGTTGACCTACTTCCAAAGCCACTTTATCGCCAACCTTCAGATGAGAAACGTTGTTACCAATTGCAATGACAATTCCAGATGATTCATGACCAAGAGACAAAGGTTCTCGAAGCCTGAAGTCACCGTTGCGACCGTGTTTATAATAATGAAGATCTGATCCACAGAGAGTAGTACATTTTATTTCCACTTGAACTTCTTCAGAAGAAGGTGGATCGATCACTCTAGATTCAACACGAACATCGTGTTCTTTACAAAGAATGCTAGCTTTAATATCAATAGACATGATGGATGAATACACAGACGTTGAAATTGGAGAAGCGGTAAGAGACGGTAAGAGACGGTAAGAATGACAATGGCAACAATTAAGAATGAGAAATTAGGAAGAAAATAGAACCCCCTCCGGTTTCCGTGAATTTATTGTCAGCTCGCAAATAAAACTTAATAGATAAATTTGACAGTTAAAAAAAAAATCCTCTCAAATAAAAGAGCTAAGCTAACAATGAAAAAGAAGCACATTTATATATCACCAATGATAATTTTCACTCACCGAAAGACTATGGGGTAATTGCCTATTTTGGAGTCGGATTTATTTTCGGATGACAGCTCCGGGTGGGGGGAGCATCGGTCTCGGTTGCCCCCACGCAGTTTATGCAAGCTCCGCACACTTGAAAAATTTGGTGGGGGACTTATTGTATATATAGATAACCGGCTATTCCTTAAATATACTAGTTACTATAATTCTGTTCCTTCATTTGTTAATAATAATATAACGACAAAATAATAAATCATAAACATGGTTGATATATTCTCTCTTGAAGGCAAAATAGCCCTTGTTACTGGCGGAACCAGGGGCATTGGTGCTACTATGGCCATTGCTCTAGCTCAACGTGGTGCCGATGTGGTTTTGGTTCAGGTGAGTGAAGTTACCGGATATAGCCGCTTTCTCGGTTCGTATTGTTAATCCAGTTGTCAAATGTCTGTCTGCCTTCGGTGACTGAGGTGCCAGAGACATCCAGTCTCGAATGCCGGAGGTCAGATCTAGGGAATGACTCTTCTTAAGGGTGTTTGCGTACAGAGGCTTGGGCAACAACCCAGACTTTTAATTCTCCCCAGCAACGGGAAATCATCAAGCATACAGACTAACATATTAGAGGGATACAAAAAATGATAACACCAAGAAAGAGATTGAACAATTGGGTAGGAAATCATGGATTATTACAGCCGATCTCAGTGATAAGAAAGATGTAGCAACAATTGTTAAACGTGCTTTGGAGATGGTTCCTTCAATTCATATTCTAATTAATTGTGCAGGCATTCAACGAAGACATAAGGCAGAGCAATTTCCTGACAATGATTGGGATGAGGTTATTCAGGTAAATCTTTCTACCGTTTTCACTCTTGCTCGTGATGCGGGGGCACATTTCCTCTCAAGAGAACCAGATTCTTCTGGTGTTCGAGGTAAAATCATTAATATTGGCTCATTATTATGTTTCCAAGGTGGGATCACAGTTCCAGCGTATGCTGCATCTAAAGGAGGAGTGGGTCAACTCACTATGGCACTATCCAATGAATGGGCATCTAAGGGTATCAATGTTAATGCAATTGCTCCAGGATATATCAGTACAGACATGAATGAAGCTCTAATTGCTGATCCATCTAGAAGTCGTCAAATTCTGGAACGAATTCCTGCTGGTAGATGGGGCAACCCTGAAGATTTTATCGGTCCTATCGTATTTCTTGCTAGCAATGCTTCTAATTACGTGAGCGGTGAAGTTTTGGTTGTAGATGGAGGTTGGATGGGACGATAGATGAGGAAATTGTTTATTATATTATTTACTTAATCATAAGCATTCTAACAGTTACTGTTATGAAGTAGTGATCTATTCGAAAGTTCACCCGTAGTCAGACGATGGTTTGGATCATGGTTGAATCTCCGGCTAGTGGAGCTATTGCTGAGACTGACGTAGCTCCCGCCATCTTGGCGCCATCTCGATTCCGTCGTTAATTGAACTCTGCTCGGCTACAACAGAAATTTTAGAAATCCATCAGAAAATCTGAAGAACTTCAAATCGAAGAGCTTCAAATCGTTCACTTGTTGGGGTCATAATGTCCCAGTAAAATGTCACGAGCTTACAGTTCTCAAATTGAAGAATATGCTAGAGAGAAATTTCGAAGAAACAAACAGAGACAAGTGCCTAAATAAATCGGATTCGAATCCGGAATAGGCCAGCGGCACTTGCTTCTATGACAAATAATCAGACAAACTTAGAAGGAAAGGCGTCAAATGTCAACTACTGCTTCACAATGCTGATAACCAGGTGGTAGTATGATACTCCTCTTAAGCTTCATAAGATCCCCGACAGCCCCGTCAGCCGTACGAATGTAATGTTCGGGATGTAAACTGCATTCTTATAGATCTGCAGATGATCCCCGAGACCCTTGAATGAGCTAATGATTAAGCTTATTTTGGCATTAAGTTTAAATTTTTATAGGTTAACAATATGATTCCCCATAATAAAGAATCAACTTTAAAAAAAAAATGGTAATTTTCGGTTTTGCTTCATAAATAATTGCTTGTTTTCTCTCTGTTATCTGTAGAGAAAAAAACATAAAATGACGGACTCGAGATTTGCGTTCAATATCGTTGCAGGTTTGTTTGTCTGTTTAATAGGAGTCATTACTACTGTTCAAACTTCTTTCAATCCCATAGAAGTCAGAGGTCGTCAACTTATCGATTCGGTGACCCAGAAACCGGTAAGTTCAGTGATCAAGAATCAGAAATGAACGAAATATCAGCTTCCTACTAACATATCTATATATTTTAGTTTTACATCAAAGGAGTCGATTATCAGCCAGGCGGATCTTCTGCTTATATGGGTCGAGCTGATCCACTATCCAATGCAGAAACATGTGCTCGCGATATCTTCCTATTTCAAAAACTGGGAATAAATGTAAGTCTATTAGACATGTTTCGGTTCATGCATCCTCTAGCAGAAGGCAAAAACAAATGAACATAGACAAGTAATAAGCTCATGGTCAATTCACGACCTCGTTTGCTTCGAGCGAGAAGCCCCAGGCCAGAGTCTGGAAATACGCCAGCATCAGATGAAGACACTATCTATTCTCTATCTAAGAGCTGCCACGTTCTATGCTAGTCGGCAAATCGACAGATGATTCCTGCAACAGTCATTCGCGTGCGTGTTCTAACTACAGGCTATTCGAGTATATACCGTCAGTCCTGACTTGAATCATGATGAGTGCATGACTCTTCTTGCTCAAGCAGGAATTTATGTGATTTTGGATGTTAACTCTCCCCGAGTGGGTGAATCACTCAATCGTTACGAACCTTGGACTACCTACAATAGAGAATATATAGAGCATATTCTTAAGGTTGTCGAACAATTTTCAGGATTTAATAATACTCTAGGCTTTTTTGCTGGAAATGAAATCATTAATGACGAAAGGTCAGCTACGGTAAGACAGCAAAAAAAATTTCAGGTCCCTGCTGGATTCATTTATTTTTAACCGCTAACTTTTTCACTTTTCTCATTTTCAGAGCTCTCCAAGCTATATCAAAGCCGTTATCAGAGATATCAAGACATATATCAGTCGTCACTCATCTCGCAAGATCCCTGTAGGATATTCGGCAGCAGATGATCTCAGATATCGTACTTCATTGGCTCATTTCTTAGAATGTGGAGATGAAATGACTTCGGTCGATTTCTACGGTGTTAATTCATATCAATGGTGTGGATACCAATCATTTGCCTCTAGCGGTTACGATATCTTAGTCTCCGATTACAAAGATTATTCTATTCCTCTATTTTTATCTGAATATGGCTGTAATGCTTATCATCCGAGATTATTCCAAGAAGTATTGGCTCTGTATTCCCCCGTTATGACTTCAGTCTTCAGTGGGGGCCTTGTATATGAGTTCACTCAGGAACCGAATAATTATGGTTTGGTCGAGTTAGACCAAACCGGTAACGCATTTACTTCCCCTGACTTTGATACTCTTCAAAACCAATTAAGTCAAATTGGAGATATTCTTGCTCCAACACCAAAAGAATTGAGTCGACCTCAAACCTGCAGGGAAAATTACGATAACCTTAATACAAAAATCCCTATTCCAAACAGCTTTGGTACCGATATTATCAATAATGGATTGCCTGTAAAACGAGGCACATATGTCTCCATAGCAATAAACTCAACCAGCCATCACATTTACGATACGAATGGAGTGGAACTGCTAGACAAGAGTATTAAAATTATACAACCATTATTGCCGATAAAAGTAGACATAGAAATACCGGTACCAGTGGTGAACCCCTGGATGCCTGAGACTGGTTATGCCACTATCAGCGATATTGATGCGTACCCTCCATTAACATCAACTACTCCTCGTAGAAGCAGAGAAGAGAGAAGAAGACTACTAGACCAGAAGAGAAATCCTCTAGATAAAAACCTTATGATTTCTTCCTCCTCCAAAGTCCAACTATCACAAGGCTTTCGAATTTCACCTGAAATCGCACTGTTCATGATAACAATTTTTTTATCTGTCTTGCTCATTTATCGAACTGTATGAGGCAAACGTAATCACACCGAAACAAGGAAAAGTTGATTTATACAATAAAATCAAATACAGCTGGCAAGGAAATCTTTGTTCTTAACCCTGTCTGTATTCATTTGCAGAATTGCTTGCTTGACTAGAATAAGATTGATACTGATTATCATAAATAATAAAACTACATAGCCATTAAGCATCCACAATACACTAGAACTCCAGTCTGCCTCCGGCAGCTTATGCTAATCGTCGAGAACATAGATAAGGGGAAGAGGTGCAAAATAGATCATAACAAGAACTGATCTGACCACCGTTACTTCAAACCTAACTTGCTGTCAAAATCATAAAAAGTCTCTTCCGTCCAAGTCTTTCATGGTAAAGGACTGTAAACAGGCGAGTAACGCGTTACTACTATCGACAACGCTTCTCAGTCTAGACAAATCTTCCTCATTATACTCGCATAAGTGAGTACTTATAACTATCATTACGAATTCAAGAGCTATTTTGAGTTGTCCCCGTTCTTGCTGTTCTGCAACCGTATCGACACGCCTACTTATCATTTCGCTTAATCCTAGCAGAAGATTGGCTATTAGCTGCTTAGTCACAATAACTGAAAAAGCTTTCAGACGCGGAAGACTAGAAACCGCTGTAAGAAGGTTATCCAAATCATTAGAAGAAGATATTGTACCCATTTGCGCAAAGTTCAGAGGAAGAAAACAAGCCGGAGTAAGAGTAGACGTTAACCGTGAAAGGAAATTATTAGGAGATAGATCTGATAACTCGAAACAAGGAGATTCACCGCTACCGATACTCAGAGACTCTATCATTGGAAAGGAAGAAGTTAAGTCGAGATTTTTGAATGAGTGAACATCAAGAGTAAGTGAAGATGCACACTTGTCTTGCAACAATCCCGTCGAAGGAGACACAATACATCGTGACAGATACGTTGAGTGAGAAGCGCTATAGCTAGATTCATCACCATCTGAAATATGGCTTTCATACCCAGATTTCTTCAATATATTATGACTTTTCGGATGCACATTAACTAGAGCCATGCAATGAAGATAAAGCCGTTGATAATGAGGAAATGGCCAAATTAACGACTCGTTCAAGCTTACACACCATCCTTCCTCCGAAGACATATATAAAGAAACAAGTTTCTTCGGTAATGACTTCGAAGGAAATACGTTCATAAGATTAGTAGGGAATCCAAAATTAGGAGATATCTCTCTAAGTTCGACACCTTCTAGATTAGGCAATTTGGTGAGAATCTCCAAAATGAATTCAGCCCAAGATTTTCTATCATTCACATTAGCTGTATCATTTACCGAGTAACCCATATGACTCATATTAACTTGATAGTCTTTCACTGGATGAACAAATATGACGTTTTTCACAGAATCAGCCGTTTTTGTATTAACCGTGGCAATATTGTTATTAGTATTCGAGGTTCTCTTCCTGTTGTAATATTTTCCTGTACAAATGCATTTATAGAAAAGTCTAGCTTGACGCTTATTGTTGATTAAAACACTATCATAAAGAATATCTGGTGAGAGTATGAGGTTCATATATTTACAAGTCATGGACAATGCAAACAGATCCCTCATAACTTCCGATATAGGTCGATCAGATACTATATGTTCTAGAATCTGTTCTATTAGTTCCACAGGAAGAGTCTTTAGGCCAGATTGTGGAGATGATGTTGAAGACGAGGAACTGTAATATGCCTGGATCTGCTCCACTTCAGATGGGGATTTAGTCCTCATTTTGTTGAGTAGGGAGAATCTGAATCTTCTCATGGTTGGATTAACTGTCAACAAGTTTTAAGCAAATGAGAAAGTCAAGAGGTGATAATACTGAACGAATATTATAACCGGAATAATAACAATGATATTAAACAGAACAAATCTGATAATGGACAAACTGGATTGACCACAACAGAGGTGATATATAAGACCCCCTATTTCTTATCAGTTGAAGATGAAGACTGTCAGACCAGGCGGACACCGGTGAACTTTTTCGTGGGGTGTGGGGTTATTAAATTCTCAAAATAGGACCTTTATAGCATTACACCGTAGATATACAGCACAGTCTATTGAATGGGTATGTTAGTGTTTGTCACGGGCCGTCGTGTAAGGGCTCCACCTCGAGGAGAGGATATAGACACAGAGGTGTGAGTAAAGGGAGGGGAATATGGGTACCAGACTACACTATATTGTAGAAATACATCGGATGAATCATAAATGAATAAGTCGCCAGATTTTACCTTTTCGTTGGCAGCAATGAATGCAACTCATCATGCGAAAGGTATTTTCTTAGGAGTCCTCGTTAGCAGCTCGCGATATGAGGATGAAGAAATCAGGAAAGAATATCTTAGGTAGCAAGGATGTATGACAGTAGGGCAACAATCAGTCCCTAACACAAGGTATATCAAGAAAACAGGATTGTATCAGGTAGGTTTACAGGACTAGGTATCACGAAAAGGAAGAAATACAAAGGAAAACAATAAACTACCAATTGAACACAACAATAAGCAAGAATTCGGAATTCTCGGTAATCACAGGTATATTCTGCTCTCCATTGAAGGCGCAAGGTATATATTTTTCCTATAAACTGTTAACGGTGCCATCGTCAATTTTGTTTTACCAGTTGTACTAAAAGATGTGTAGAAGATAATAAATTCAGTTGATTTTCGCTCTCGAATCTTATATAACAATCTGTTCTTTTGAGGCAATGGCGTCATTTCAGCTGTTTAATATTAACCTTATACAGTAGTGTAACTGTCCGTGCATTAGTGTCCCATCTCTGTGACAATCTGAATTAGGATGCTCATGCTCCTACTCTATAGAAGCCAATCAGAGCACATACGGTGAATAAGATCAAGTGTCTTCCTCGGGCAACTCAGGCATTGCCATTATAGTATTATACCGTGAACTTTCGCTTCACCACTTGAGATTTCGACTCTCTAATAGCTATGAACTTGGACGGGATTTCCAAAGCGGTGGGGGACTCACCAGTGGCGGGGGCGAGAGATTAGTTCTATAGCCAATTGCACAGCAAATAATTTAGTATGTGAGGCTCATCAACTATGCGGCGCATGAGGCTATAACAGTTTGTTATATGAGCCTCGGATGCTAAAGCAAATAGAAATAGAATTTAAACTAATCAAGATCCTTTGACTTCATAGTTCTTTTACATCGGTAACCCAATCATTAGGTACATATATATCTAGTGCTACAAAGCTATATTAATGTCTAAAGATCCCAGGATTAACGAATTGCTTACTCTGAGTGCTTGCTACTCCCCGGAAGCAATTCAAGCATTCTTACGGTATTCAAGAAAGGTATCAGACGATGGTCTACCAACTCATCTTCCTCGAACTGGATCTTGTGCTCAACATATTTCAACGGTACTTTTCCCAGCATGGTTAGCTCGAGATACAATTCTGGATTATTGTGATTCAGTTGCTCAGAGGGCATCATTAAGTGGTATTATTGATAATGATACTATTAACAACGACAACAACCTTAGTCCAGATCCACGAAAAGATCCTTATAGAGCACGAGATTTTGGAAAGTCCTCTGAATCTCCAGAAGATGTTATCAAAACTTGGGTCAATCGGGAACGATCAATTGAATCTATTATTCGTGAGAACTCGACTCATTTATTGGCCGACAAGTGTGGATCATTCTCTACAAAGCCACAGTCATATCTTACAGCATACAAGGAATCAGTTTATGACCAAGCAAAGTTAAGGCGGTGATTCCTCATTATTTAGGGACAGTACTGTCGATTTGGTTTCGCTTCATACAGTTTATCGTCGGAGTCTTCTCTAATGGTCAGAGGCCGTGCCTCCCCTGCTGGTTTCGCTCGATGTTTGCTCTATTTCTGATACTCAACGGATAGGTGATTCTGAATTAGTTCATGAATCCCTCGCTGCTCTCACGACACGCTTACTTAGCGTTGTTATTATATCATCAGTTAGGTATCCCGATCATATTTGGGGGGAAGGGTTTCTCAGGCAGAGCGCCATCGCAGTCGCAAAAGTCACAACTAGGCTTAGTAGTGAGGGAGCTTAACCGAGACAGGATGTGGATCAGCCGACAAGACCCAGCCTTAACCAGTAGTAAGACATTCACCCTATTACATTGTAATCATCTCTCGTTGTATAAAAAACAAATGCATTTTTTGTAAATATAAGCATAAGCAATTGTATATGATATTTTCATAATATTTCCTTTAGTTTAAAAAAAACATTCAATTCGTTACAAATATTAAATACATCATAGCACAAAAATTATCTTTCTGTGATACTGATTTTTAACTTTTCAATTTTTAGTTTTGACTATCTACTTTTAACTGTTGATATATATGCATATATATAATGCAGCATTTAGTAAACATAACCAAGAATCTTGCCAGCGACGTGCTTTCTACGGGCTTCTTCATGGTCCATGATACCAGCGGAAGTGGTCAAAATGATATAACCGAACTGTCTAGAAGGAAGCAAGTTGTTCACCCACTTCTCAATATCATCGATATGAACATTGAAACGAGGAGAGATAACACCAACCTTGTTAAGACGTCCATTGAGTTGTACGACGATCTTACCGGAACGGTGATCATCAACATATTCGAAGTCATCAATATATCCTGAATTTGTTAGTGAATTGAAACGAGAAACTATAAAGCTACCAAACCATAGAATTCTATTTTCTTCTTTCACATCGATCATCAACAAAATATACAACAGGCCAACACGGTAATTGGGGAAAAGAAGATGTCTGGAGAAAGTAAACGTTTGTTTCATAAGTAAAAATAAAACCAGCGTGTAAGAATCGTTCTCCAGTAAAAATTATTATTTCGAGCACTTAAAAGACAGAGAGAGATGGAAAAACTGACAATCCATCCAGTTATCAGCTCGAAAAATACACAGATATGCTATAACTGAATACATAAGTATATTCCTCGTGTATCGCTCCTATATTATTTGATTGATGAGATCATGGAAGCAGTAAGGGAGAATATCACAATGTTATCAATAAACTTACCATGCTTCTGAATAACAGTAAGGAACTTAACAATGACCTTAGAAGAAGGTCGGATAAGAACCTGTCTCTTACCAGCCTTTTCAGCGTTGGTGATGGTTTTAAGAGCGTCAGCAAGAACGGAAGAACGAGTCATCTTGAAGAAAGTTAGGATAAAAATACTTATAAAACAAAGAAGATTGATAATTATTTCCATATCTTGATTGAGATATGTCTAGAACTATTTTTCAAATAATGACTTCAGAGAGTGAGGGGGTATGTGAAAGCAACAATGCAGGAACTTCAAATCCACTCGAATCGGAAATAGCTTGACTCTACACTAAGAGTGTCCGAATTTTCATTCGGATTCTTAATGAGCTCGAAAGCAAAACGACATCGGTGTATCAAAGCCCCTCAATTTGCAAACTGATCTAATTCAATACATTCCAGAACTCTGTATGACTTTGTATCCAATTATATCAAAAAACAAACCAAGTGCAAAGAGACCGACATCATACCGCCACAAAAATACTTTGTGGACTTACTTTTAATGTTTTTTTTTAAATGTTGAACAATAAACCAGATGCTAGTTGAAACTAAAAGAAGTGGAAAAGAATCAAAGTCTGTGAAGAAGTTGTGGTCTAATAATGAACGAGAACTGAAAATTTCAGAGTGCCGATTCTGAAATATACGACTCAGTTTGAAACTTACGCAATGTTTTCCCAATTAGGAAGGTTTGTAAAATGTGCGGCTGTGACGATTTCGTCTCGTTTCGTGAACCTTCAAGTCGTCCCTTGCCCTTATCTAGTGCACCCTGATAAAAGCATATTAGATTTACCTTTTATATAATATTTGTGATCTGTAGGTAATCTCTCACCTGAACATCCAACAGGAATCTCATTATCCAACATCTGGAAGAATTGATAACGATTCATATGTCAGATAGACTGGGTTCGGCAAAGAGAATTGTCTTTGAAAAAGTAGGTTGAATCAGTTTTCCTCTCACGCCCTGCTCGGCACCTTGTTTCTCTTCGGCAGCTGGACGTAAAGATCCAGACTCTGTCTTTCGGTTTGCTAGATGCTGTCACAGTCGCACCAGCAACCGGAGGCAGAAAGAGGAGGAGGATTAGGAAAAGTCAAACTCCATAGCCCATTTCTAACTAGATTTAGATCAAGTTACCATGTATTGCGATATCCAAATGCGCTCTGGTTCCTCAGCAGTACTTCAATCCTTACGCAAAGGAACTTATAATTGCATTACAAGATCTGGTCTTATGTTTGGATTCTTTGGAACCAGATGAGATTGATTCGTGTGACAAGGTGATTGGTGATTATATCTTCTACCCTGTGAACTATCTATTAAGTAAGGATTTTCTAGGAGATAGAGCTAGTGAATTAGTTCTTCGACTTCTTAGATTTATCTTTGCTCATTGTTGGACAATAGGAGTATCGGTTGAGACCGCTCGGAAGTTCTTAGCTGTAGAATTATATTTATTGAGTGGCCCTCCTCCATCATCAGCTGATGGTTCTGGGCCTTCGAAAGAATTCTTAGAGAAATCCAATGAACAAAGGGAAGCGGGTTGTACTGCTCTGAAAGCTCTTTATATATCGTGTGTTACGTCTGGCGTCAAGTCAAGTGATCTAGGAGCCATTCCAACACTGGCTCATAATATCGCAGTATTTTTAGATTGTCTCCAGTATGGTTATGACCATGTGGAACTTCAGCTATCAGCATTAGATGCTATGAATATTTTACTTTTTAGAGTAATTAGGTCAGGTGATGAACTCTCATTAATGCTTCCTGGGATTGTATCCCGGATTGTAAAATTAGTGACGGGGAAATTTGGAGGGCGTTGTAATTACCGAGTTGTAGCTTCCAGCATAGATTTACTTTCAGATTTGCTGTCTACTGTGGTGAGTGACGTAGAGCTGTCGTTGAATGGAATCTTGACTGGCGGAAGTGACAGTTTTGGAGTCGACCCAGTAGTCAGGCGAGACAGTGAACGTGGTGCCAATGATGATTATTTATCGATTAATCGGGAAAGACATGAAGGAACGAACTACAGAACAGAGGCATGGCTAGGAGCTACACAGGATCAAATTAAGATTGCGTTGGATTCGATTATATTCCTGAGATCGCATGAAAAGATCGAGCCACAAAAGGCTATGTTGAATCTGGCTGTAAATCTTGTTAGTAAATCTTCTCAGTCATTGCAGAATTGCTTGCCAACTGTTGTTGACACGCTTGTTTTCTTCGCTGGGTCTGGTGGTGGAACCGGTGATAAGGTCATCAGAATGAAGGCAGAGAGAGCTCTGCTGAAGGAGCTGGAAATGTCTGTAGTAGTTCGAAATGTGTTTGAAACAAGATGCTTCAATTGGATTGATTCTCTGACGCGGATACTTACACCACATGATGATGAACAGTCGACTATAGTGCTGGATGCTATCCAGACTTCGCTCAAGGTACTCGATTCAATGTCATCGTTATCATCATCTTCATTGTCACTTTTCAGAGATTCATTTATTAGAACAATCTCTGAGGTGATTAATTTGAAACCAACCAAAAAACAGCCCTTACCTATTACAGGTGTAACATTTGATTCCACTGAACTTATAAAACCTGGTGGTGCCACCATTCAGTCAATGACTTCGAGACAACTTTCAATCCTATTTTCCAACGTGGGAATTGAATCGACTATCTCTGTACGGACTCAGAGAATGTTAGGAACTATTTTATCTTCGGTCGGTAAATCAGAACAGGGCAGTGAAATATTAACCTCTCTTTTGCATAGAGTAGAACAGGAGCCTGCCGAATCAGTGTCCAAGGTGACATTTTTCTGGATGGCCACTAACGTTTTTAGTGGCATAGTATTATCTGAGAAGCGACTCTCGTCCACACTAGCAGAGAACGGTGATGACTATGACAACGATAGGATAGAGAAAGAAGAGAAAGAAGAGAAAGAACAGATGGATTCATGGATCGATATGGATGAAGGAAAAGACCAATCCCCCCCCTCTTTAGTCGTTGTCGACTCTGTTCTTGACATGATGTATTTCTGTCGACAAGCTATCCAACAATCTGCATCGGTTCGATTCAAAAAGGAAAATGATACTATAGTTTGCCTGTGTCTTGAAAGTCTGTCGCTAATTGCGGAATATGTTGGCATTGAATTTCGTGACGAGTTGGTGGACACCCTTTACCCTCTCGTGGAAATGCTTGGCCATTCGAATCCGTTAGTGGTACGAACTGCTCAGTTAACCATATTGCAAGTGGCTCGAAGCTGTCAATATGAGTCAGTTCAATCGTTAATTATAGAAAATGCTGATTATCTTGTGGATGGAATTTCTATTAAACTGAACATGCTCGATATTTCTCCTCGAACCACTGTAATACTCACAACCCTCATAGGACTGGCGGGCCCTTCGATTACGCCCTACCTAGATGATTTAGTTTCAACCATGTTTATTATCCTGGATAACTTTCATGGATATGGAACTCTGACAGAGGGTATTTTTGCAGTTTTTCGAGCATTAGTAAGAGAGACTGAAAGAGGGTACGCTGAGGAGATTCAGATGTTGGAAGCAGGCGAGATCTCTGAAATAGATTTACGACTGTCAAAAAGCGATTTACATATATCTACATTGGAAGGATTGATAGATGAGCTGTCAAAGAAGATCCAGTTGCCAGAAGATCTCGACAATGAAATTGAAGATGGGGGAATCCAAGAGTCAATTCCATTCGAAGATAGATTAAAGAACATTTTACCCCCTTCTGATAATGATAATGAGAATGGTGAGAATGACATAGAATCCAAACCGCTGGATACGGGTGAGGAAAGTGCAGTTGCAGAATGGAAATCACTCGTACCTAAATCTACTTACAAAGTTGTGGAACACATTGTGAATTATTCTGACAAATATTTAACCCATAGTTCATCGAATTTGAGATACAATCTTCTCGATTTGATAACCACATCCATGCCTATTATCTCTTCAAGTAAGGAAGATTTTCTACCTCTGATAAATAGTATCTGGCCAGTAATTGTTTCGCGATTAGACGATTCTGACTTGTTTGTTGTTGAAGCCAATTTGAAATGTATAGGAGCCATCTGTCGTAGAGCTGGAGATTTTATGACAACTAGAATTATATCTGTGTGGCCCAAGCTGAAATCACTTTTATTTTCCTGTTCTTCCAAATCACCAAAGCAAACTAATGTGAAGTTTTCACGTGAGTGGCGTCTATTTAAAGAGCTTGCTGAGTGTTTTGTCGAAATAATAGCCTTTACTCCTATTCCTGATGAAACATTTGATGACGTGTTATTCAGTTTTGCTCCATATTTCTCATTGAATCCCCATGCGAGCATTCTTAAAAATGAATTAGAGAAGGTTAATGCAGATGCCGTATGGCTTGAATGTCTTCGGTTAAACCCAGATAAAGATAGAATATTGTCACCAAGCCACTCGTCACTGAAATCACTTCACATATAAGAAAGAAAATGGGAAAATGATTTCTTGTCTGTGTCATGTGTGATCCTGGAGGTTGAGGGGCGCATTCTCTGGATCCCTCTAAGATCGTTGGCTAGCTATCTTAGGCTGTCCATATTATTTATAATATATATATGTATATACTTACTAAAATAAAAGTAAATATTTTCTAAACAAAAGCGTCCAGAATATTCCATTCTATATATATTGCTTTAGAAAGACCCCATTGGCTTCCACCAAGATAGCTTAGTTTTATATTAATAAATACGGATCAAACGCAGAGGACGATACTCCGGCTGCCACATTTGACTTTTAACCCATTGAAGACATTCATCGAAATCAGTTGGAATGATTACTGGTTCATCAGTACCAGGTCTAGTCTCCTTTTGAACCTCAGCAACTCCATCCTTGACCGACTGAAGTACCACAGCTGTTGCTACCCTCGCAGAAATCTCAGTGATATCAGATACATCTGGTAAAAGACCACCATCGGGATCGGTTAAACTAGGTGACAGCTCAGCGAGAGCATCAATCGCTGCAGAAATCATTTTTTTGGTCACTTTACTGGCACGAGAGAGGACAACTCCAAGACCAATACCAGGGAAGATAAAACAATTGTTATTCTCAGAAATGACACGTCCATCAACAGGGGCAAACGGTGATCCAGTGGCCACAATTGCCTTGCCATTCGTCCATTTTAAAACATCCGCGGGAACTGCTTCATGTAGCCTGGTAGGATTACTAAGAGGCAAAATAATAGGCCTTTCAACATGTTTAGCCATCTCTTTAACAATTTCTTCTGTGAACGCTCCACTTCTAGTAGAACAGCCAATAAGAATATCAGGCTTGATAGCTTTAATTACCTCGAGTAATGAAGTGGTGTCTATACCCTCCCAGCCTTCATCATCCACCACAAAACTGCGCTGGCCTAAGGTTAACTGATCAAGCAAAGATTTCTTCAACAATCCAAATCTATCCATGAGAAATAATCTACTTTTAGCATCCTCCTTAGTTCGCCCTTTAGCAATGAAATTATCGACAAGTTGAGTTGCAATACCGGTACCAGCACTTCCAGCTCCAAAAATAAGGATTTTAGCATCGGCCAACTCTTTATTAACGGTTTTGGTAGCGGCAGTGAGTGCACTTGCAGTAACAGCACCGGTACCTTGAATGTCGTCATTGAAACAAGACAAAACCTTACGATACTTCTTTAAAATATTGAGGGCATTTTTTGTGCCAAAATCTTCAAAATGAAGCATAGCCTTAGGATACAGCTTTTTAACTGACATGACAAAATTATCAACAAATTCGTCATATCTTGGACCTCGAACACGCGCCATTCGATTACCCAAATACAATGGATCATTGAGTTTTTCCTGATTATCAGTACCTACATCCAATACAATGGCAATGGTTCGTGAAGGATCGATTCCCGCACAAACTGTCATGAGAGCCAACTTAGCAATTGAAATCCCTATACCACCAACGCCTTGATCACCAATTCCCAAGATGCCTTCAGAATCGGTAACGACTATATAATCGATATCTTCACTTCCTCCATGTTGACGCAATCTTGATTCTATACTTTCGGGATGATTGATATCCAGAAAACAACCACTTGGTTTACGGAACAAATGGGAATATTTTTCAACGGCCTCACCCTGAGTAGGAGTGTAAATAATACTAAACATTTCCTTGACGTGTTCCCGGATAAGTCGATAATAGAGTACCTCATTCTGGACCTTCATACTCTCACAAAACACATTTTTCGCAAGATCGTTTGGGCATTTCAGGTATTGATCATATGCTCTAGAAACTTGTTCCTCTACAGAGAAATACCTGTGTTAGCTCAGATATACAAGTATACTGGTGTGCCAACAGTCCCGTCCACAACCCACTTACCCAAAGTATTCACAGCCGAAGGAAGTAAGCCATGCAAATTGAAAGTGTCCCTTTCAGAGATTGGAAACGCACTCCCTTTGTTCAATTGAGCTATGTTCAACAGTCGGATGCCCTTAGAAAAAGAATTTGTTAGCAAGATAAAAAGAGAGGTCACTTCTCTATCTATAGTCGAGACAAATTGCGGGCCCCCGTCTGGAAATGAAATTGCACAATCAGCTAACTTTCACTATGCTCGAAATACATAACCCCAATCTGGGCCAGCCAGCCTCGGGGAGATGAGATTTGAGAGACTTACAGTATAAGGAGTATCAATAGTTGGTTCTCGGGTCAGACGAGTAGTGACCTTCGCCAAATTGAATAATGTCCGTTTCATTATTTTGTGTTTGATTCTGTCTATTATTAGCCTATGATGCTTGACTTGGTTTGAATATAATGATGCTTCTCGTACATAAAAATAACAAACTATCAGATGAAAATCGAATTCAAGCAATTAGTTAAAATGCCTCTTTCTATTTCAGTTCAAAAATAAAAAATTTGAATCAGAAAGATGAAGAACAAGCAGAGTAAATATTAGCTGCTCGACAATGTTGGCTTCCACGGATTATTAGGTGAGAGATAGCTGCACATGCCATGAAAGCCTGGGAGCATATCTCTCCAAAATATGCAGGAGGGGAGATCTGTTTATGCAGCACCGCCTAATATTGTGAGTTAACACGCCAAAAGCTTAAGTAACCTGCGCGGCGCTATATTTAGACAGTAAAGGTTACCAATTATGTAGTATACCACTTACAGTACATTGATGCAGTGAACTATTATGCGATACTGTGCGGCGCCTTTTAATGTAAGACTATAAAAGCTAAGCCGCATCATCCGGCACAACAGGCTAACTTAACCGGTTAACTAACTGGGCTCGGCGGCTATATTTGCCCAAGTACAGGAGTACATCTGTCTCTAAATAGCCCGAGATTGAGATCCTAATTTACTTGATCCATCTTGAGAAATGTTACACATTCTAGACTTTCTGTGTATCCCTTTCTTTCACTTCTAATTTCGTCATAAGTTATATATAAAATCTTTAAATTAATTCATTTTGTATTAACAGTTGTATGGAAGTTGTAGTTGCATTCTACTGTACTCCAATTGTTGAGGGGTAAGGCGAGAGGTATATTTCAACTCCAAATTTTTTGGCACAATTATATTTTAACATGTTCCGATACAATTGATCGTTCTGTACGTACTACTGTATTGTAGGTGTACACGGAACAGCACAATGGCCATTAACTTAACCGTTGACACTAACGCTGGTAGTACGTGTGGCTGAAACATGTGTGAACCTTGGACCAGAAATGGATGATCGCCATTAACGCCATAACTGGCCAATCTCGGAAAAACATGAGAGCACTGAAAACGGAGCTAATAATGTTTAACATTCTCGGAGATTTAAGTTACATCAATGTCATCATGTCAAAAGCTTAAATATTAATATCTGGGTTCTTATTTATATATATTATCTGGCACGACGAGCTCTTCCTTTTTTGGCAGGTGGTGGTTTAACTACTTCTTCCTCTTCTTCTTCTTCTTCTTCTTCTTCTTCTTCTTCTTCTTCATCTTCTTCTTCCTCTTCTTTTATCTTTTTACTCTTACTTTTTGCTTTATCTTTCTTCGGAACTTTTTTCACTTCTCCGGTTATACCCGATTTTTTTTGTAATGCAGGTACATAACATGATGTCCGGCCGCCTACCGTAACATGGTCGACCTCATAACCATCGGCAGTAGTCTGCTTTTCTCCCTTCCGGCGTTTTCCCCATCTATGTAACATCAACCAGTCCTTTGGAAATGCTTCAGTATTTCCTAATATGTTAGTAAGAGATCCGGATGTAATTTTTCTAGTCACCTTGAACAAGAATCTGTCGGTCCAGATCCCTGTTTAACTTCGGCCGTCAACTTCTGATGAGCATGAAGGGATTCCATGTTTCCCCTCGACACCCTTCGGCCCAGCCTCTAGAAACTATATCGCCTCCTGGCGTATATTAGACATACCTTCTACTTTAACGACAAAAGTGCATATGTCAACAAGTTTATTATATAATTGCGTCAATTGATCTTTATCAAGGGTATTTGAATATTGTTCAGGGCTTTTAGTTAGATAATGCAAAGAAATGACATAAATATAATTCAATCTGACTTACTGAACTCGTGCTTGGTAAAGAATTTCGTCGCTGAAATGTTAGTAAATGAAGAGAGTCTTGTTGGCTTTCAATCCAAGCCAAAACTAGAGCAGCGCTGACTTACGCAATCCAATTTCCTACTCCTGCAAATAACGCCTGGTCCATTATCAGAGACTTGACAGGAACTTTACGATTGCTGACTTGAGAAATAAATGTTTCAAGGGACCATCGATTATCCTCCTTGGAGAAATCAATTCCTACTCGTTTAAGTGGTTCTTGTTTAAAAAGATCTGCATCAGTATCGGCATCCTCAATCAACCGAATTCTACCCAACCTTCTAGGGTCTGTAAAAGCTACTTCAGTACTATCATCGGCAATGACAATGAATTTGGAGTATTTTGGTGGCCATTCCATATCAGGATCTGATTCGGCAACAAACGAACCGGCCAGATTGTTCCCAAGTTGTTCTTCCTTTTTAACAGTAAGATTTGTACTATCATTATTAATTTTCTTTTTGATCTTTTCAGCAGCCTTCTTATCACCTCCATTCTCCATAACAATAAAATGGGTCTTGATTCCTTTAACTTTAACCCATCCAGTCATTCCAAAATGAAGTAGTAATACAGATGATGACTTCTGGAATCGTACCCAAAAGTATTTACCATGTCGAGCGACTTCCGAAACTGTCTTTCCTTTAGCAAAACTCTCAAATGACTTGGCAGTCAGAGGGCTGGTAAATACAAGTGCATCTTCATTAGCCGTAACAGCTTTCAAGGTTTTGCCAACCAAATATTTTCTCAGAATAGAAGCAGCATGAGCAACCTTAAACAAAATGTTAATAAATCACCATTGTTGCTTGTACCCCGGATTCGCCACCGGCTGCTGGTCGCAGCGGGCAGAACAAAGAAGGCTGGATGGGACAATCGCATTCCCAGACCATTTCATAATTTTCATTATCGATAATCTCTATATATCAGCTAAACTTACCTCACCCAATTCTGGCATTGTTAACTTTGAGAAGAAGTTGGATGAACAATTATGAGATCGCGATCGCGTCGCGTGAAATCTTGCTATTTAATTACTGAGAAGCATTACAAATTTGACACAGCCGTGCTACCACGTGTGTGAAGACGGGTGAACTATCCCGGGCGCTAGCTACGTGCACTAGCTTGAAACTAGATTAATTTTATTCAATTGGGTCTATGAGTGTCATGACCGAACACTTTGGAAGTGAGATAGCTGTGGCTGGCCCGACGAGTATTGATATAATCTCTTGGATTCAGCTATTCTATTGTGTCTTGAATCAACCATTTGTTTATCTCCCGCAGGTGGGTATTTGGGGAATGCGCCTAGCTCCTGCTATAGAGAGTCTGTAAAATATTGCAATAAGTTAGATGTTTTGTCTATTGGGGGTTTAAGAGTTATTTTATTTTGGTGGGGGGAGGCCTAGATATGCTCAGGAGCAGAATGGGGGTCGGAGGTATGGGTCTGGGGGGCCACGCCGCAGTCGCCGGATGACAGAAAACCGTTAGGTCATGAACGGATCCCGGGCAGAGATGCGGCGGTCCACATACTTCAGTCCAATTTGCTTGGTGAACTCCTCCAAGATTTAGACACAACTCAATGTTATATATGAGTTGAAGTTAAAAGATGACGAAAATATATTGGTAGTCTAGGAGTCGATTGATGGGCGTAACATTGTGCTCTCGATCCCGGCTCTGTTTATCAAACGGTTAATTCGGGACGATCCGCATCAAAATAATGTATATATACATGTATAAAGCATTATGCAAGAAGATTAACGATATGACAGGATTAAATAGATGGTCTATGAAACAGATAAATTATATCATCACATCATACATGAAACAATAACTACATCATCCGGTAGTTAAAGAAGATCTTACGAGATTATTCAAGATTATTCAAGATTATTCAAGAACATTCGGATCTCTTCTTAAATGTTCTTCATCTCTCTTTTTAATTCAATTGGGTTAAAGGGGGTTGTTAGCTGATCAGTAAAACTCGAACTTATCTAACCCCAAGTTATCAACCTACCCGAAGGGTTCGATAACGTTATTAAATTTTTAGGCCAGGGTATGGGCTGCTTTAACTATTTATGGTTAACTTCTAACGTTATTGTGTGTATATCTGTTCAGCCGCGTAATCACTTCCACCAGTAGGTGCCGGGGGCAGCGGGTTAAATCGATTAAACCAAATTGTTTGTCACTTCGTCATCAGACCATTTCAAATACAATTTCAAGCAGGTGATATATAAAGATATACAAATCCGGATTCTAGTTTGTTTAATATTTATTGTTTTTGTTCTTGTTCTTGTTCTAGTTCTATACTATTATACTATTATTAGTTTATTTTCGTTTATATTGGTGAGAAGAAACGTTGATAATAGACACAAATTATATCCAATTAATTATTAATATCTAGTGGTGATTAATATTTCAAAATGCTAGCACCAATCCCTAATTTAGAGGATTATGATGTCTCTCCTATAACTGGCTTCCTTCCAGATTCTTTACCTCTAAGTAGATTGCCTGCTTATTTTGATCCTTGGGAAGACTTAGTGGAAAATTTACCTTCTCTTATCTTAACTAAACGTTTAAGATCTTTAGTTAATAAAACTCCTTTATTATCTACTGACAAATTATCATCTGAACCGGAATGGAGAAGAGCTGTTACAGTATTAGGATTTTTGTCTCATGGTTATGTATGGGCTTCCGGTGATGACCCAAGTGATCATTTACCTAAACAACTTTCGGAGCCATGGCTTGAAGTTAGTGCCCATTTTGAATTACCTCCTATAAATACTTATGCTGGTGTTTGTCTATGGAATTTTAAAACCGTTTTACCTGTTGACCCATCAGAATGGGGATTGGATAATTTGGCTACTTTAAATACTTTTACTGGTTGTATTGATGAAAGTTGGTTCTATCTTGTTAGTACTGCTATTGAACGTCAGGGTGCTCCATGTTTGGCAACTGGTTTAGAAGCAATTCATGCTTGTAGAAGAAATGATTCTGAAAAGGTAGTTGAATGTCTCCAAGCTTTAGCTGAAGATATTGACGA
Source organism: Sugiyamaella paludigena (assembly GCA_030579875.1). Classification (NCBI taxonomy): domain Eukaryota; kingdom Fungi; phylum Ascomycota; class Dipodascomycetes; order Dipodascales; family Trichomonascaceae; genus Sugiyamaella; species Sugiyamaella paludigena. Next base: position 24,100 of record JAKTRU010000001.1, on the reverse strand, counting down.
TATAAATGGAACCTTGGGTAGAATGTATGAAATGTGCGATCCTCATATTTTTTATTACCGAATTCGTCCATTTCTTGCTGGTTGGAAAAATATGACTGATGCCGGTTTACCTAATGGTGTTAGATATGGTGATGAAAAAGAATATAGAAAATATTCTGGAGGTAGTAACGCTCAAAGTTCATTAATTCAAGCTCTTGATATACTTTTAAATGTTGAGCATCATCCAACTGGAAATAATTCTCAACATCGTCCCCCACCTACTGTTTTGCTTTCGAAAGAATCATCTTCTGATTCTGAAGGTAATAACTCATTATCCACCCCAAAGAAAAATAATTTCATTCAAGAAATGAGAGCTTATATGCCAGGCCCACATCGTAGGTTCTTAGAAGCTCTTTCTCAGGTAGCTGAAATTCGTGATTATGTTGTTTCCAATAGTGCTGAAACTCCTGCATTGACTCTTTCGTATGACGCCTGTTTAGCTATGCTCCGTGCTTTTAGAGATAAGCATATTCAAGTGGTTTCTAGATATATTGTTCTTCAAGCCCGTGCAGGGAAAACTCCTATTACTACTCAACCATCATTAACTGCTACCAAAAGACATGGACTTGCTGGATCTTCTAAAGCTAGTAGAGGTACTGGTGGTACTGCACTTATTCCATTTCTCAAACAGGCCCGAGATGAAACCGGTGACAGTGCTGCAGGTACTTGGGGTAAGCGTCTTCTTACCGAAAATCGTAATTTATTAAGTCATCTGACTATGACTGCTGCTAAACACAATATTACTTTTAGCTCCGAAGATGATGAATCTGAATCCACTACTACTACAAAGCGACAAAAGAAAGGTTCCAATAATAATGATGAAAAAGAAGAAAAAGGGGAGAAATTTCTTGGCTTGGCTGGATCATGGCAGGTCGATGAAAAAGATACTGGTGGTGTTGCACATTGGTAGGTGCCAAACATCCTACTTTGAGAAGCTCTCTATCTGGCATAGGATTATGAGAGCGGTTTGACTGCAACGAATTTTTATGACTTTATATTAATGAGATTAATTTAATACTATTTATAACATTAATGAGGCGCTGCCGCAGACCTCTCTACTCAGCTCGCTCGGTCGTAGTTAGAGCTATGGGGTCTGGGGTTTGCCCCAGTCGCCGCAGGTAAAACAGGCAGATTTTCAAGTAGGGTCATCCACATCATCATCCAAAACATATAATGGTCTTATCAGATCAACCTGGTCTGTCCAACGTCGGAGTCTCTTGCCATAAATATATATAGGAATACCAAACAGACAAATAAATATTTCAACTGATCCAAAGACAACAAATACAGTTCTAGATCCTGAGGCTGCCAGGAATTTAGGAACAAAGAGAGAAAACAAAAATCCAATTACATTTTTGCTCAAATTCAAAGTCACTAATGCTTCAGCAGCAAACATTTTATACGAATCCACAGCATATGTTATTGCTGTAGTAGATCCAAGGGAACAACCAAAACCGATAATGGACAGAAAAATTGCTGGAACTATCCACAAATCTTTGTCAAAAGAAGCCCATCCAAATCCCATCATACCAATGGTTACAGCAAACAGTACAGGTCCAATCATTACTATTCTGAATTCGGGCTCGTAAGTGCCTCCGTTGAGTCGTGACATTATTCTAACAATTCTATCGGAAGCACGACCAGCAACTGCAGAGCCAAGGCATCCTCCAATGAAGGTGGCTATATAAAGAAGACCGACAGATGTTGTAGAGAAATTATAAGGTTCGGCTGAGAAGATCTTCGATATAGTTTCTGAAATAACAATCAACCAGACAACACTGAAAGAATAAACAAATGTTGAAAAAAGAATTCCTGGATAAGTATAAAGAACGAATGGCCTTAAAGCTACCATCCACCATTTGTCATCAGTAAATCTACCAGTGAATAATGTTAGTTGTTTCCAATAGGGTTTTCTTCCATGGCTGAAATCTGAGGTCGGGTAAGAAGTACTACCTGCCGGAGGCCCATAGCTTTCAGGGGTCGGCACAAATTGAACTTTATCCCGAGGGCTGGGCAAAGCAGCTGAACTGTCAACAGCATGACCTTCTGAAGGGTACTTATCAGAAGACGAAAACCCTGCAAAATAGTCCGTCTCAGTATTATCATCGCCATTGTCGTGAGGATTGTAGTTATTAAAATCAGATCTTAGATGGCTGCTACCATTAGCACTAGTCTCAGCGGCATCATTAACATCAACCGGGGTGATATGATGGGAAGTTGACATTGGTTTAACCGTGGAATCCGAATCGTTATTACCTTGACTATGACTATGACTACCACCACCGCTTCCTCTTCTACTTCCATTATCACCACCACTGTTGCCGCTACCGCCACCGCCACCACTATTACCACTACTAGCACTATTACTACGAAGACGTTGTATTGGGACTCTAGGACCAATATAAGAAGTGCTACGCGATCCTACACCAGGACGAAGAAGCATCTGTTGAGCTCGAATTCTTAGAGCCCCAGGTGTTGAGACAACTGGTATTCCCGGTATAGTTCCGATGTGATGAGAAGTAGTAACATCATTACTCTCACCTGTTTCTATCTCAGGTAATACAAGAGAATTTGCTCTAGCTTCTTCGGCCAGTTCAGTCTCCAGAATACTTCGCTTATTTGGAATGGGAGTACGATCCCACCATGTTTCTGGAACAAAGAAAAAAGTCAAAGTCAGATTCATTCCTGCAATCATGGCCAGAATCCAGAAGACCCAATTCCAACTAACATCACCAATAATAAAAGCAGCTACCATGGGAACCAAGTTTTTACCGCCTAACATTAATAATGTGTATATTCCTAGCCTATAGGCTCTTTCATGTAAGAAATAAATTTCAGCAATCGAAGCGCTTGGCAAAGATTCAGTCGGAGACCCACCTATTCCCATTATTATTCGAGCACCTAAAAGCATGGAGAATGAGTGACTGGATCCAGCCCATAAACATCCAGCCAAAAACACTATTAAAGCGATAATATATATTAACCTTTTACCATATAATACCGCAGTAGGTGCGAAAAATACCGATCCTACTCCCATTGCTAACATATATGATCCTACCAAATAAGCCAAAGTGGATTGAGAAACATCGAATTCTTGGGATAATACGGTAAAAGCAGATGCCAATAATGGAGTCATACCGCCAATAATAAATGATTGGAATCCAATAACTCCAAGGGCTATATCTCGTTTCCAGATTGGCCAATTTAAAGGGTCATTAGGGTCATTCTGAGGTTGTGGATGTAATACTATTCCATCAGAGGTTCTTTTCAACCCATCATCACTGCTGCCGGTATCACTTCCGGCACCAGATGCTATTTTTTCCACATCAGGAGGATCAATAGATGACGATGCAGTTGTTCGTGGCGGTTCAGTTCCAACACTACCAGTCGGAGGCTGAGGAGCCGAAGTAACACTCGTCGGAGGCTGATGCCTTTCAGACATCATCACCACAGTACCAGTGACTTCTCCATAATAGTCCTTCGGTTGGAGGATTCCCAGAGACATTTTAGCCACGGATGGTACTATCTATCTATCTATACGGGGTATGGTGAGTAAATAATAGTAGAACTATATCATCGACAAAGAATAGTAATCTCTTTCGACAGTAATAGAACACTATTTCGTCAAGTGAAACGGAACCACCTTTGGTTGGACTAAGCTCAACCAAACAAACACTTCAGATAATAACAATAACAATGTAACAATAACGTGTAAGAGGTAGACAGTTTATGATTATTCGATATCGATATCCTTCAAAAAATATATTCCTTTATCTTCATTTTTTTACTAGATATTTAACATTCACAGTATAACGAGAGAGGGGATTCAATCAGACTAGAGGGCACCGCACCGCAAACACCTAATCTAGCTTAGTCGTATTGAGAGGCAATGGATGATGATCGAGAGAAGATTAAGCTTCCTAGAGCAGATGATTTCTGTGAAGATCATAATAAGGGCTGAAGGGTTAGTTAATCGCTCGTTTGTATCACGTGATAGATGACGAAGGCGTACACCGGCTGGCCGAGGTATAATAGACGTCAATTAAAGAGAGAGATTTATTGTTCAAATAGTATCTTTAAAAATAGGTAAATATTAGAAGATGGTTTCAATAAAAATCATTTCTGAGGCTTGAACTGAGATATAGTTTTATTTTGTTTTTGGATGATGCAAGGCAGGCCTGTTGCAGATCCTGCAGATAGATAATAATAATCATTAATTATTAGAGTTAACTTAGATATGTATATATAAGTTAAATGTTAGTCACGCTTAAGATTAGATCTTCATTCTCAACCAGGGGTTGTATTATTATGCTATTACTGCCCCGCTTCCGCCCCGCTTCCGCCCCGCTTCGTCAGTCAAATGAAACACATCTTTAAGGTATAACAGATTGCTAAGGTGAAACTAGCAAACATGCTGCTGAGATCTGTGTGAATCGTTTAACAACGATAAGTTACCCCTGCCGGTGAACATAGAAGTAACATTACTTGCAGTGAGACAATACTGCGGTGACGTCATGAAGAAGATCGGACCAACTCCAAACTCTATGAATAAACAGTCTTACTAGCTCATGATTTCTTATGCACTTTAGTTCGTTTCGCTGGGGTAACCGTTACCCCCTGTCGCCACAGGCTGAGTAGAGGATAGCCCTAGCGTCGTCCGTTATTTGGAAGAAATATCATTAATTCGTGTGATAGCGTTCAATGCGGAGAGCGGCAATAAGTCCTCTCTCAACCTTGTCGCTATCGCGGGGTGGAAGTCTTTTTAATTAGCATTTCTTCTGTCGATCTGACGATCGAGTCGGGAGATTCCTAGCCCCAATCAGATGAAATTTATGTGGCGTAACCGACCAGGCCCTAACTTCAGCCTAAAAGCAAGTTGGAAGGGTTGGTTCTCTCTGGCAGATAAATGGAAATATATATTCTTGTCTATATCAAATAGAGGGAGAAACTTATAACTCAAGTATCACTCACTCTGCAATAGTCATGTTCGCTGCTTCCGGAGGCTGGGACTAATATCGATGGGTCTATCTATGACATGAGAATATGATGGTGCCACTCCCAGATTCATGTTTCGGCGACAGCCTGGGCTACTCTAGCTCCTCACAGCAGGTTCGGTGAATTGGTTGGCGGACACGGGGAGGACTATTCAGAGTTGTAAAGCTTGAACCAGTCGAAGGTAAGCTAGCAAGGTGTTACTGAGAACCGGTGCTTCAGCCCCGTGGAAGCTCTGGGCGGGCTCCCAGCTACCCGAGAGTTAGAGAGAGCTACCTCGCTTATTTCACTCCAAACAGATAGTATAATTAATCTCAAAGACACGGCAACAATTATAAAAGAATCCATTCAAGAGGCTTAGTAGGTGTTCTGCCAGTTAATTCTGGTGTGTTAAATGATTAGCTGGATACTATACAGTGCGTATAGTCTGGTGCAGATAGATCAAGTACTAGTAGCTCAGCGTAACGGGTTTACTGCACGTACAGCCCCGCCACAACTCCAATACAACAATCCTTGTTTATTTTGCTGCCGTAGCTACCCTGCCCCTTACTTTGAGATATATATTCTGTAAAAGAGGTTTTAAATTGCCATTATCATTGTTACTTGCGCCATTTCCCGCGGCTGATAATTCCAACACATGTATTCTTCTCTCTGATCTGCCTTCCAACTTCTGACGAACTAACAACCTTATTCTTTAAAAGAGGTTTCATTTGCTGCTCACCTGACTCGCGCTCTTTATCGATCGTTCTAGCTAGTTATCAGGTTACTACTACCGGGAAACACGGCTGGTAATCAAACATGCGTATAATGTTTTGTCGGTAACAACTTGGTTCACTTCTTTTGCGTTTCTACCACTTACTAATTCTTTAGAGGACGTAGTAGTTTAAAATTAAACTCGCCTTTATAATAGTTTATATTCATGGCAGTGAAAGAAGGTTGCTTTGTTAATATAACCAACATATAGGCCTTCTTTTTATATATATTTGGTGGTCTTTTTCAAACCAGTATTTTATCATATTCTTTTTGTAACCGAAGAGGTTATTATTAACTATGGCTAACCAGGCTTATAGCAGAGTATGTATTTGATGTTGTTGTATAGTGTTATATGGAGTGTTGTAGAGAAAATGAGTTATAAGTCTCTGCTTCCGGTGTCTTTGGCGCTGCCGCTGACGTTGAACCCGTTACTCGCTTTGCATGGATTAAGTCTGGATCTCGAGTGTGGCGAGAGATTGGGGGGTCAGCAGGCTGTGCTGGACTTTGGACTAATATATTCTAACAATTTTTTATATATAGATAAATCAGACTAGATCTTCCAGTAATACTACTACTGCATCATCGGTTCCGCCATCATATCGTTCTAGATCTAGTAATGAAGATTCTGAACGTGATCATCTGGTAGATACATTTGGTGGCGATGATTCGGATTCAGAAGATGAATTCGGGGGAAATGGTGGTGATGATAGAAATTTTGGTAATAGTTTAAGACGTGAAAGAGAAGCATCACCCAAAATTTTGGCATCTTCATCGAATGAAGTTCTTTTTGATGCAACAGATGATGATAACCGTGAATCTTCATCTTCGTCTTCGTCTTCAAATCCTACTCAATATGAAGATTTCGAAACAGGAGTCGTGGTCACTCGAAATATTAGATCGGGTAGTCCTAGTAATAGTAACAGCAGCAATGATAGAAATGCAGTACGTGGTGGGTTTTTGGCTTCATTTTGGCCTGGTAGAGCAGCTAATGGTCAACGACGATTATCATCCAATAATGATGGGGTTTTTGCAAACCTAACTGCAAAACCTGAAGGAACTGCCGAAAAACCTAACGGAGATGAGGAAAATCCTCCTTCGTATGAAGAAGCCGCTGCTGATGCTACTCCTCCTTATTGGGAAACAACCATTATGGCTCCTGGTTTATCTGATGAATTGTTTATTGACGGTTTACCAGTTGGCAGTCCTGTGAATTTTGCTTGGAATATGATTGTTTCTTCTGCTTTTCAATTTGTAGGATTTTTCCTTACTTATCTCCTTCATACATCTCATGCTGCTAAACAAGGTTCACGTGCTGGTCTTGGAATCACTCTTTTACAGTGTGGATTTTATCTTCAACCAGCAACTATGCCTGGTGGTGATACTCCTGGAACTGGTGGTTCTGGTGGAACCCCTGGGGAATTTGAACCTTCGAATCCAAATGATTTTGATGTGTCACTTGGTCATTCATCGGTTAGTGGAACTTATAGTCAGGTTGATCATCACATAGCATCTTCATCGTCTGACTCATCTAGTGGGATAAGTGCTACCGTGGCTGAAACAATTCAGAATAATAACAACTCGACAAAGGCTGCTGGATGGATCTCAACTCTTCTTATGGTTGTAGGCGTGATAATTATTCTTAAAAGTGTTGTTGATTATTTGCAGGCTAGACGGATGGAAATGGCTATTAGAAGGAGTAATAATAGTTCCCAGAATACAGTAACTGTTGCAGTAATATCTGAGGACATATCCGATGCTACTGAATCTGTTGAGCACCTTGTCTGAATTAAGCGGTCATTCTCTCTCATACATACATACGTCTAGGAAGTATGTATGTGTTCTATTTATTTTTTTGCACTGAAATCGCACCTTAACTCGCCTTAGCCCTTTGTTTTCTTTATGCTGGATCGATTGCCTCTTATTTTTATCAATGTTTGTTGATAGCCATTAATATTATATATTCTTAGAATTTTCCTGATCCAAACCTCAACGCTCGCTTGACTCGGGTCGGCATATGCTCTTGAGGAAACGAGCAAAAAGAGTCTCAAGCAACCCTGTTGATGCAGGAGGAATATTTACACAATTGATCTATTTTATTAAGAGTTTTTCTAAGCTAAGATAGTAATGATTTTCTCATAGACAGTAAATACAATGCCTCCACTAAGAATCAGCCTTCCCAAACGAGGCGTTGCCCCCTTCCAAAATGTGAGAAAACCTTCATATTTAGCTACTTTGTAGAAGCAATTGAGGGTACCGGAATACAGTGATTTGGATTCTAAACTCTGCATTCGCGTCTTCACTGTATCTAACGGCATGGTGGTGTATACAGTGATAATGCCTGCAACGGCGCCTACACCAAATGTTTCTAGAGATGATAATGGTAGATTGGGGTTTTCTTTATAAGATTGTATAAATGTCTTCATGGCATTATATGATCCCAATCGCACCATCTGATTGGCGGCTTGTCTCATAGTAACCGGAACGACTCCTTTGTATATACCTGATAAGCCCTTATCTTGGATAAGTCTAGTAGTGCCCTTAATTAACCCTTGGTATTTTGGATTCTTAGACTGTTTATCGTCAATCATGGCAGTTTTGATAGTTTCAAACGGCGTAACAGCAACTACCGATTCTAAAATTCCCGCACCCAATCCCGCAAGAGCCCCACGTGTCTTTGTCAAATTCCCATTTTCATCACGTAGAGCTTGTTTGATGGAATCAAATCCAAGAAATCGTATACCAGCCTTCGCAGTATTTCCTATAATAAAAGCACCGCATCCTGTATATAACGATTTCACACCCTGCTGTCTGGCTACATTTGCTATCAGTTTAAGTGGGTTCTTTGAAGTCTTAATAATGTTAATATCATATTTTAAAAAAATTCCGACAGCGACCACAAACGTATTATTTTAGGGTGCAGCGGTACAATCTGTATTATCTTCTTTGGTCCTCACTTTTTCCTCTGGAAACTTAGGTAACAGACAGCCGGGCGGGTCCTACTCTTTGTTCTCCGAAAGACTGGAGCAACGTCACATCAGAAAGCGAAGAAACTAGTATTTCATCATCATACCTTAGAATTCTTATCTACCAGTTGAAGCCTTGTTTTAGCGAATTCAAACGGATACTAAAATCAATTGGTTAGAACATAAAACTTAGACGAAAGCTATCTTTTCGTGATCGTCTTTACTTGCCGTAATAAATCCTTCGATAGCCCCTGCACTAGAACCGGCCACAAATGATTTCCAAGCTTCGGGCTAATAATGTTAGTAAATGAGTCACGCGATCAAGCTGAGAATATATATCGAGGGCCGATATCTGTTACTAGTTAATTAATAGAATCCTTTTGGGCTCATCATTTAATATAACAACAGTGAAGCAATACAATCTCTTTGCTGAGATATTATATACCTTCTTATTCCCACTATTAGCAGTAGCGGCAGACATATTCAGTCAAAGTCGTTTGGATTGAGTAACGATATATAGTGAAGTCCGAGGATCAGTTTATAGTTTTTCAGCTGCAACTTAAAAAATGGGTAAGGGCAATATTTACCCTAGCCACTATCTAACACCATAACGGTTTGGGTTCAAAATTTTCAACTTCAACAATAAACGATCTTCTATCTACCACTTTCGTATTAATTAATTGGTTCCTGGTCATGGTTCTGGTCATGGTTCTGGTCATGGTTCTGGTCAGGATTCTGGTCATCAGGTCATGGTTCTTGATCATGGTTCAGGTCATGGTTCTTGATCATGGTTCTGGTCATGGTTCTGGTCATCAGGTCATGGTTCTTGATCATGGATCTAGTGGTAATTGCCCTGACTTCGGCGAGCCACCTTCAGTATGATTCGAGATCTGTGAAGAGAAAGCTACGTGGCTATTGGTATAGCTCTTCCTAACTATAATATTCGGAAGTCCTTATATCTCGTAACCTCGGCACTATTATATGTTAGGACTATGAGAAAAAATACAGGTCTGCCGAGAAAAGCGAGTATAGAGCATTGTCCAGTGCCCAACCCACTGGATCTGAAATGAGGCACCGTCAACAACTCCCGCGACAAGCGAATGGAAACCGCTGCTACATAATACCCTAACCGTTATCTATGAGCCGCTGCAGGATACATGTGGTGTAGTGTACACAGAAGCAGATCGAGAGATAATTATCAGTTGGTATAGTTAATGCTGACTTTCACGAATCTTCTTAGACTTTTAATATTTTAAAACAATGAGGAAAAGGTTTGAATACTGCGATATGGGAAAATCTTCGAATAAATAAATATTATTGGTAAGATTGTGATTTTTTAGTTGCCTCAGCAATGGGGTGGCAGCCAAAACACTACTTACGTCACGGTGGCTCGGCAAAAATGCATGCATGGTACACCATATTAGTCCCGCGGCTTAATTGCGGTGTTATTCCAGCCGCTCAACATTCTGTCTGGACCCACTGCTAAGTATGCTATTATTATCTTTCCGTTCAGGCTGATAAGATAACCGAACCGAGTGAGTGACACTTTGCTTTAACAAACATCACACAACCAACTTGGTTGAAAAGCGATAATGAACCTTTCTTAAGAGAGTCAAATGTTGGATAATTAACGAAAACTAGTTCTTGATTAGAGTCCGATAATTCCGCGAAATTCTAAAACCTGTTATTTAACTACGGTGAGTCTTCTCCCTACCGTCAGGAGATTTTTTCTTCTCAGCATCGAAAAGTTATTTATTTTGGTATCTTTTCCTTTATTTATTTATTTTTGATTATAATGTTTCACGAAAATTTTAGTACGGAAAGTATCGATACAAATATTACACATAATCCTACTACTACCACCACAACATCAACAAGTTCTTCTTCTAATAGTCAACATCCCCCGAATAACTTACATGTATCTGTTGCTGATTATAATGATGGCCAAGGGTATTTGGAAACCTTAGTCCATCAACAAAGGGTCACGTTAGTTAAGCGACCTAGTATGAAAGTACCCAGAAAGCCTGTTCTATCTGATACAGACTATCAAAGACCACGCGCATCGACTATTGGAACATTATCGACTCCATCTGTCTTGATTCAGCAACCAACAAAGCGCTTCCGACAATCAACGGACTTGTATCGTCAGTCTTCTCCCCCTCAGCACCTCCAGAGAAAATTATCTCCTCAACCTCCTTCTTCTTCCCATTTAAGGATGAGACAACCGGAAATTCAAGCAACACCTTCGTCAGCCGTTATTGCTTTTCCTTCGCATAATGCATATCCATCAGAAGACCACTCTACTACGGTTATTTCTCATTCTGTTGGATCCAATCCCCCGGTTTTACCCGCACGTCCTGCCCGTATGAGGCCATTATCTAGTGAAATGGCCAGTGCTGGGTTCCCTATTTATTCCATACCTAGACGTCCTGTCCGAGGAGACGAGTTATCAAGTACTAGCAACTTCTCAGAACTCACACCTGATAATATGAAGACAACTTACCTCTCAAGGAGTCGGGCAACAGGAAGAGCCTCCAGTCCTGCCAAAAATCGAGATCTAAATAAGAGTCCTCCAGCAGTTCCCAAAAGTCCTCAAAAGAATAACAACAACAATGTTTCAATTCCAGATAACCAAGAACGTCCTGATTTTGATCTCCACATAGTAAATTTTCCGTTAATAGAGGATGGAGCAAGTGAGTCTTATAGTTCTAAGCGAGAAATTAGTCCAGTCAATGTTACTAATGTTAGTAGTAAAATCTTAGAGGATTATTCTAGTGGCGTTTCAGAAGATCCTGCAACAGCAAGCGAAGACGTACGTGGCTACCCGAGTGAAACTGGCTATAACGATTCTGGACAAATCTCTACGACTGGATATAGAAACGAATCGACAGGAATAATTGATGGAGCTGGACGACATAGTTACTTTCCTTTGTCATATTCATCATCTTCTTCCTCTTCTTCTATGAATATGGCTGATCCTAATTTGGTTGTCTCGAATAATAACCCAGACATAAAAGGTACGAAATCTAGTTCTGGGTCATCTCGTCCCCTAAGCTTGCAGTTTGCGGATTTCCCTGGAGTCAGAGCTGCCCATAAGAACAATCCCTTGATTGAAGAAGAAATTGATGATTTCGACTTTGAAGATGAGGATGATGAGCTTTATAATAGTCAAGTCAAACATTGGAAATATCATATCCTCAAATACTCCAAAGACCTCTATCTGACAACAAATCCTGATCAATACCATATATCCATGCCAGTTGGGCCTAGTTATTATGTAGATGTCACTAATATCAGTACTGGAAATTCGTTAAGTGGTGGTGAATTCAAGTTGATATTCAACGACGGCGGCAAAACTTCATTTTCTTTAGCAAGATATCGAGGTGCAGCATTTTCGTATGAAATAACAATTTACTCTGATCAGGTGATAACTTACATGGCCCACGATGCTAGTGAAGTCATACTTGGACCGGGAGGAAAAGGTGTCAAATGTGAACAATATCTTATTAGAAATCGTGATGGTCAAGGTGAATGGCTGATTGGGAACCGTCCTCATATATCCCGTAGAGGGGAAGCTCTCAAAGTATCCAAAAGTAAGGTATACTTTAGTCTTCGGAATGATCCTAAGATAATACTCGGGCTGGTTAGACGCAGAGTCCCTAAAAGGCAGCGAGTTCTGTTATTGGGGAAGAAGTCTCTCGATCGTGAAGAAGATGATGATGCCAATGATGAGAAAATTGGTTGGCTCTACATTTATGAACAAGCTCTTCATGATAGTTATCCACCTTGGATGTGGCATTTAGTTGTGGGACTGACACTTGGAGTAGCTTATGGGCAGCGACTCGACAGTAAGAAGTCCTTTCGTGCTAGTATATCCAATTTTTCCAATTCCAGGGTAAACTGATAATAACATGATTCGGAGGATAATTTTTAGCAGTTTCTTGATATTCTCCTAGATCCCGTTGTTCTGTTAGTTTATTTGATTCCCCCTAGAGACGGGGGTATTACTCTCGCTACTCTCGCTACGCTCAATATCGTTTTTTATTTTTTATTTTTTGTTTCTTGTTTTCATGTTTTCCATATCTTACATATCTTAACCGATGATTGGATTGGGAGTATCAAGTTCAATATGAATCAATATCATTCATTGTATATTTTAAGTTACTTATTAGCATAGACTACAATATATATATTATAAGAAATCATGCTCTAACAGCTGTGTCCAAGGCATGTATATTCCACTATGAAACCAGATCACTTCAGTTTATTGAAACATCATCCTGTAAAGCTGATACCTGGAACGCTCCCCTTGTGAGCTTATATATTCTATCAATCACGCTAAGTTATTGATCCGCCTCTTGGTTCCAGTACAATCCCCCTGCATTTAAGTAATAACAGCGCCGATCGGTTCACGTATCGTATGCGGCTCGAGAGGCGCGTGAGTTGGTGTTTATAACGAGATACTTCGAAATCCTAGTGAATGATGTTGCCTTATAACAGTATTTGGTACATGTTCTCTTTTTTGAATAGGAGAACCGGTTTGTAGTGGTGGGAACTGACAGATAAGGTTGATTCAAAAATGGGAACATCATCAGGTTTAACTCGAGTGGCGGCTCTGGTTCTCGATACTAATTTCATAATGTCTCATTGTGATATAGTCGAGAAGTTAAGAGAATTAGCACCGAAATATGGACATGTTATCATAGTTCCATATAAAATATTGGAGGAACTGGACGGATTGAAAAATTCCCAAAGTACGAAATCCAGTTCTCGAAAGGCATCGAATTGGCTCTTCAGCCATTTAGCGGATGGGGATCAGCATGTAGTCGGACAGAAGATGACTGATATACTCAGGACGGGATTACATGGAGACGATTCAATATTAGACTGCTGTCAGTTTTTATATCAGCATCGAAATGCATTTACAGTGATATTATCGAATGATAGATTACTATGTACCAAAGCACTTGTTCATAATATAAAAACAGTTTCATTTGTTCCTGGACTGACTGCTGAGCAGATAGCAGAGACCGTCAGTAAATACGCCAATGGAGGGGACAGTTATGTACAGGATGCACAAACATCAACAACTACGGTAGATATCACCAAAGCAAAAAGGAAGCGAGAGCTGAATAACTATATACCAAGCATTTCGCCAGTATCGGCATCTATAACAGAGGCGCAAGCAGTAATAGGCAAAGGTACACCAAGCTATTCTGTTGATATACAAGGTGAATCAGATGACGATGCAATGGATATAGATACAAGTATGGAGTATGATCAACCGCGTGGGGAAAATACTAGCAATAAAGTAACATTTTCTCCTGTTGTCCAACAACAACCAACAGCGAATCATGTTTCTGAGGAGAATCCTCTCGGTTCTATATCAACTTCGTCTCTTTCTCTCTCTGGCCGTAGCTTAGCGATGGCACCTACATATATCTCTACCTCCGCTTCTGCTTCAGAGCCTGCATTAGTAACTGCATCGCATTTAGTTTCAGTCCCATCCTCTAGTTCCACCCCACCACAAATTATACCTTTCAAATTATCAGCCACGCCTGGGGACAGTTTTACTGATATAGTTATTCAAGTTGAATCCTATTTGTTACAATATATCATTGCATGCATGGACGGGTTAATTCGTCAGGAATATGATAATGATGACTTAAAATATTTCGGGTATAAGAGAAGTCTGCCGGAACAAGGCACAGGACCAGTCATTAACACTCTGAAACGGTTTGGGATATCAGTTTTCGGAGAGCACCTGCCTAGGATTCTGCAGAAACAAGTGACCGGGGGGTCCGGTCCTGAAACCCCTTCAGATAAAAGTGAGCTATTGAAGTTTGTTGAAACTTGGTCTGGAGTGTGGATACACTTGAACAACGGAACCTATGAAATAGATGAAATCCGCGGAGCGGTAGATGGATTAATGGAGGAACTGTCAAGACTACCTGATGAATGAAGAACAGTGCTGCACTTTCAGAATATCCGCTTCTTCTTTTTCTTTGATTGTTTTTCTGCCAATTCCTTTTCAATGATTAATCTTCGTTTAAGGGGATCAAAAATTGCATTTTCGTCAGTTTCCGACAAAGAAGCGTCAGGTTGGAGGGATACGGTGTGCAATATTCCAGGTGTAACTTGCAATTTTAACCGGTTGATTTCTTGGGGTGTTCGTGGAGGTGAATTCTCCGATGGCGGAGGTTGAGCTCCGTTTGCCTCTGTTGTAGAGGCTACTGACCTGGGAAGATCTATATCTTCCTCATCAGTCGTATCCTCGTCTCCTTTATCCAGTTGGGCTGGCTGCGGCTGTTTTTGGTTAGTAATTTAAAAATATAAGCTTGTTCATGAATCGCGTTATTATGTTTCTATTGTTTTCATGTGATTTCAAAGCCCCAGTCCGACGCATAGACTCGATAACTTTGCCGTTCGTTGCAGGCAGTGAGCTCCGCTCAGCTATATGTCATACCTCACATAATTTCTGCGTCGGAATTTCCAGTCTGTTCCTCTATTTAAACATACAATTTCCCCATGCTTCAGAATATGCTTTTCCTCTAGCTGTGTGAATCTACCCCAATAAGGTCGAGCTGCGAATAAACCTTTCTTAATCACATCTTCCATTTCGCTGAAGTTGGTTATATCCGCTATGTCAGGGGACAGACCAACTTTGTTATTATAAGCTTTAAAAGCGGCTTTGTGTCTGTGAGGAATATATCCACTACTCATATGAGTTAGTGTCTCACGCATAGTTCGAATATGATAATCTTTCTCTACAGCAAGTGTTTCTAATAGACGAATTTTACTTGTAAGTGCATCTAATGCTCCGAGTAGTCCTAAAGATATACCTCCAAGAACTTCAGATATATTGTGTTGATCATTATGAGTTAGACAGAAGGTCCACTTGATTGGAGTAGGAATCGGAGAGATATCCTTTGTGACAACGAGTTTGGGTTTATCTTTTTCATCAGTAATCCATTCAATAATGTCAGTACTATCAGATGAGCCAAGCCCAGAACCTAATTTATCAAGTAAAAGATCGACTTGAGGTTCAGTCCTTACTTCAAATGGGCAATTAGAATCCTTTGAAGCACGATTTACTACTGATACAAAATCCAATGTCTCGGACCACACCTGGATCAAATCAGTAACATAAAGTCTATATGAATAGCTATCACCAGTTCTTTGAAACGAGAAAAGCAGCAGACGACGGTTCAAACATTGTAAAGGTTGCCACGATAAAGAACTTTTAGCCAACGGACTGATTTCCATGATAATTATAAATAGACTCAATCACATCTGAAGGTGGCATTCTAACCTCAAATTAGAGAGATTCAATAATGTTATGATCTGGGCAATATAATTAATTGCCGACGGCGCACGTGACTTCTCTCGAGGGCCGGCCGGCCGGGCCAACGCTCGCTCGCATCTCGATCGGACCGAGACCCCTGAGAAAGTCTTCTTCACCCTCGTTTGATCTGACTTGAGCTTCTCCCTGAATGTCAGATGCTATTGTCTCAAGCTGCGAGTCTAATCGAAAACGGCTATTGCCAAAATTCCACATATTTGAATACTATCGACTAACTGTGGGTTATGCCAAAATTCACCTCCATAAACTTCAACATTTTCCAAAATTCCTCGAAGAACTTATACGCACAACTAGTATAAAATATATTCCTATATAAATCAGAAGAAACTTTTTGAGCGAACAAGGTTAATGTTGATATGTGATTTAATTCCACCTAGGTATATTATTTGTTATATTCCTGATATATATTCTATTCTATGTCTTTATCGATCCGCCCTTGCTGTTCTGCTCCTGCTTGTCTGGCAGTGTCATGTTTTATAGGAGGAAAAGATTTCTTTTACTTTATTTACTTTCATTATCAAGTTTATCTATTCTAGTTGTCGGATTCCCGCTGCTTTATAAGCAAAATCATGCCTGCGATCCATCTGGTTCAGGGTGGACAAAATATTCTGGTACACGAATAAGTCATGAAATCTTGTTCAGAGTTAATTATCAGTCTGCTACGCATTTAAACAATCTACCGAAAGAAAATTTCTTCAATGCAAATACTCTGGCAAAGATTTCGCTCAAGAATTCATCTACATTATATATGAACATTGACCACAAAACGATTTTAACTCATTGCATTTACGGTGATATTAATACAGAGGTTACAATTCCTTTAGGATCACAAGTAGACATTTCTTGGAATCAATCCATATGTACTAGAACTCCTACAGTCAAGTGTTATAGATTAGCTCGAAGAAAGCGGTTTGTTAATCGTCAATTAATGTTATATAACCCAGGGACAATTATAGCAGGGCTGTTTGAATTAAATTCATCATCGTGGGAACCAGTATTACCTCTATTTGCTGATTCACCAGTCAATAGTTGGACTCAATTAAAATTTGGTACTAATTCTCAAGCTTGGTCATTATCTAATATTACTGAAGCTGCATTATCTCATCGAATTCCTATTTTATTTACTCCTGACATTCTTGATAGAAATTACCCTAGTAGTAAAGAATGGTCAAAATATATTGATCCTTTGGAAATATACAAAGGTTTTCCAGATCCCAGGGGTCTTCAAAACTTAGCTTCTGACAAGATAGCACAACACCTGAATAGTATTCTTAGTGATCAGGCTGCTAGTGTTTTTAGCAATAAATCACTGTCTCTATGATACTATACATCACACTACACATCAAGCGATATTCCTGCTCATATTTGGCTCAGGCACCTATTGCTCCTGCCCTCTCATCCGTTAAGGGGAACCATTGAAATAAGATATGGTGGTGCCAAAAAAATTGGTATAAATTTCATATTGGCTGGGGTCTGTTCACTGACTACCACGCAGATCATTTCCAATCGTAGTCATTTGTTAGATAAGATTAACTCACTTAACCGCCGGTGATCAGGCTCGGAGAATGATAAAAACATATCTCCGAAAACGAGGAAATGAGATAAGAAAACCTATTTTTCATTAATTAATATATTCTCAAAGTAACCTAGAAAATGAACTCCAATGAACAAATATTTGAACCATTTCTTGATTCCGTAGCTTCCAGGTGGGGAATTGTCGAATTATCAATGGGTAAGTGGGGGTCCTTAAATACACATTTCCGGAAAAAAAGGTGGAAATTTGAAATGAACGCATATTCTCGGAAAATCAATCTTTAGAAACGCTTCTTTCTCCACACACTCCCCCTTCCCCCGCCTGTACAGCACGACCCCCCACCGCCCCCGAACCCCCGCACAAACATACATATATTTTATAAATAGTAGGTCAATTGTCCTTTTCCACAGTTCACCCTCGACGAATAATTTCTCTATAGGTATCTTTTTCTTTTCACCACTAACAATGACGAGAGTTGATATCGATAAGGAATGGAAATTCCGACAGGAATCTTCAATTAAAGATATTGCAAAAGAATTTCTGCCAGTTTCACAATTCCCAACTTGTCAATGGCTTGATCTTCTACACCACAAACTTATTAAGGATCCGTATATTGATACTAATGAACTAGAAGTTTCTTGGGTTAATGATGCTGATTGGACTTACAAAACTAAATTTCTCAAGCCAGATGACTCTTCATCCGCCAATATTGACTTAGTTTTTGATGGACTTGATACTGTTGTTGATGTCTTTCTTAATGGAAAGTTCTTATTTTTCAGTAAGAATATGTTTTTGTCTAAACGGGTGCCTGTGAAAGATCTATTAAAGGAGGGCGAAAATGAGCTTGAACTCAAGTTCCGTGCTGCTAATAAGTTCTCTGTTGAAGAGCGTGCTAAAAAAGGATGGAAACCAGCCGCTAGTGATGATACCAGGATGGGAACTCATGCTCGATTATGGCTACGTAAAGCCCAATATGCTTGGGGTTGGGATTGGGGTAAGTTATGATATCTTTTTTTACCTCCGGTTGTGCTACGTTTGGAGATGACTGTGACAGAATCTCGAGCCAGGCGAGCAAGGGGGTCTGTGGCAGGGCCACATCCACCTGAAGCAGCTGAGAGAAGAAATTACCCGGGTTGACCTAATCTAACTCTTCAGGTCCATGCACCACATCAGCTGGTCCATGGTTACCAATTTATTTGGAAACTTATAATACTCGGATTAATGAATTACATGTCCAACAAATCGTTAGTGAAACTCTGGATTCGGCTGTTATCGATGTCTCAGGAGATCTGGTAGGGTCCCTGCATGAGACGGCTGAAGTCGAGATTACTGTCGATCCTCCCTCGAAGAGCGCTACTGGTAGAAAATCCTTGAAAATAAAACCTTCTGAAGGGAAATTTTCTGGAAAAATTGCTATTGATAATCCTGATTTATGGTGGCCATTTTCCCATGGGGATCAGCCTTTATACAATGTTACGGTGAAAGTTTCTGACGGTGCTGTTATTCTTGATAGTAAAATTAAACGAATCGGTTTGCGTCGGTCTGAGCTATTACAAGCTCCTGTTCAAGGTGAGCCTGGAAGTTCATTTACTTTTCTAATCAATAATGTTCCTATCTTCTGTGGAGGGTCCAATTGGATTCCTGAAAGTTTTTACCTTCCTGAAACTACACCTGAAAAATATCGCAAATGGTTACAATTGTTAAAAGATGGAAACCAGAATATGATTCGTGTTTGGGGAGGTGGAATTATTGAACAAGATATCTTTTATGATACATGCGATGAGTTGGGCATTCTTTTATGGCAAGACTATACTTTTTCGTGTGGAAATTATCCTGCATTTGATGAATTCAATGACATAATCGCAATTGAGGCTGAGGAACAAATTAAAAGAGTTCGTCATCATCCTAGTTTGGTCATTATTGCCGGTAATAATGAAGATTATATGTTGGCAGAGCGATTTGGTTGGGAATATGATCAAGATGATAATAATGTTGACAACTGGCTTAAATCCAATTTTCCCGCTAGAAGAATTTATGAGATTACTCTGCCAGAAGTGGTATCCAAAGTATCTCCTTATATTCCTTATTGGAGATCATCTCCTTATGGGGGTAAATCTATTGCTGATCTAACTATAGGAGATACTCATCTCTGGGATGTTTGGCATGGTCGAATGGAACCTTATCAAAGGTATAAAGAACTTGGATCCCGTTTTATCTCTGAATTTGGTTTTGGATCCCCTCCTGATCTTCGCACAATCAAGTATTATATCACTGATCCTGAACAGAGACAGTCTCAAAGTGTGGTATTTGATGCACATGATAAAGGACCTGGATATAATCGCCGTTATACTATGTATACAGGAGAAAATTTCCGTTTTCGTATGGATCCTCTAGAGGATTATGTTTATTCTACTCAATTACTTCAGGCTGAGGCTATTGGATTTGCTTATAATGCTTGGAAACGTGAATTTCGCGGTAAGGATAAATTACGTTGTTCTGGAGTTTTGGTTTGGCAGTTAAATGACAATTGGCCTGGTTCTTCGTGGGCTTTAGTAGATTACTTTTTGCGTCCCAAACCTGCTTACTTCACTGTCAAGAGGGCTCTCCGGCAATTCACTGTCGGTATGGAGAGAGTTGTCACTAAGAAACAACCAGTTACTGTCAGATCGTATCAGGACGAGAGTAAGCAACTTGATACATGGGCAACGTCTACCCTTTTGGAAACTAAATCTGCAGTTTTGAATTTTGTTGGTTTTGACGTTCGCACAGGAAAATCTGTTTCTCTTCCTCTGAAATCTAAAAAAATTTCATTATTACCAAATCAAACAACTGAAGTCGGATCTTTTGAGATTCCAAATGATTCAACCACGGTGGTAGCGGCTTTTTTGGTTGATGATACTAATGAACAACTGGCCCGATGGGTAAGTTGGCCCGAACCACTTAAGTATGTTAAATTCTCCAATGATCCTAAAATCAAGTTAGAAGTTCAAGAAGATAGAGTGATTGTCTCGGCTGAAGCTCCAGTTAAAGGGCTCATTCTTTCTGTGGATCCGTCCCTTGGAGAAGATGCAACCTGGGATGATAATTGTATCGATGTCGTTCCAGGTGAAAAGATTACTGTCCACGTGAAGGGTCTAAATGGAAGACAAGTTACAAAGAGATGGTTGTGTGATTGGGAATCCTCTGTCCCACATAAATCTTCTGGTTATCTACTATAAATTATATAATTGAGATATTTTCTTTGATCTATTGCGTGCTTTGTTCCACCATCCCCTGTGTTGCCTCCGGCGGGGATCGTATCCCACAGACCCAGCTCTCGCTTCAGTTGAGGTTAAGAACGTATAGGTTGGGAATCTAAAATCCTGTTACCTGCATGCGGTACATTTTACGTGGATTCGTACTCCATGACCGAGGTACCGACCTCTCAAGTGACGCGAGAACTAGGGATTTGGGGTAAACCGGACGAGAAAACGTATTAATATATACATATATAAATCTAAAATGAATATACTTTAACTTCTAAAGAAGTGAATTCATCGATGAATATACCTCCCGTAACAGGTACAGATCCAGGTCTTCCTCCGAATCCTTGAGATTGTGAACTAATAGATTTTCCTTGGAAACCGAATTCGGAAATATCGATTGACAAAGCAGCATCGGAATAATTTGTATTGACAGCGATAATTGTGCCAGTAGACCAAACGGCATAATAGACACCTTGAGAAGAACCAAACGCAAGCCTATTACCGGAAAGAGTGGTTTTAGTGGAGAGACCTTCAGCCAGGAACGCATGTGCAAAATCAGAAAGAGCTTGAGAAAGAGGAGGTTCAACACCAGGAGAGTTATAAACAGGCCATGTATAACCTAAAACTCCCGAGCCTCCAGAGACAATACTAATCCAAGCCATCGATAACTCTTCTTGATAAGTTGGATTCCTTGACCAATATGATGTGGTGTCATAAAAGGTCTGCTCAACAAACATAGTGGGAGGATAAAATACACCTAGGTCAGTACGGACCGCCTCATATCGATCAGCTATTGATTTTACCGGACTGTTTATATCACAATTGTCACAACCACAACATCCTTGTGTGGTATTACAAACAAAACCATTATACATATCAGGAATACCAACAGCGTAGACGTCGACCATATAAAAGTCAACATGTGTGGCATAGTCAGGAGCAGTATGTTCACAATTACTGACTATTGTAACTGGATGGTAGGGATCTTCCATCTTAAGGATTTCATACGCTCTGAGTGATTGAGTTGGTTCTAAGCTTCCAATTCCTTGATCACCATCGGGCTCATTGCCGATATAATAGGATAAGAAATTAGGATGAGTAGAATAATTACTGATGAAGGTAACTAATGTATCAACATCGCCGGTAAGATCAGTCACATCAGCTTGAAAATATAACCCATATTCTTCAGCAAGGTCAAGTGTCCATTGCATTTGTTCGTCATCATCTAAGGGTCCCGTATACATAAGAACATTATAACCTTCAGATTTATATTGCTTGAACTGAGCTTCTGCTTGGCTGTAATTTGTCAGCACAGACCCGGGATCAACATAGTAACCAACTGGAATAAACGGTTGAGATCCATTGATAGATAAGCCTTGAGTTTCAGTCTGCAAACCTACAACAGACCCACCAGCAGGAGGGGCAACCTTGTAAAACGGAAAATAGACAGTATCGAAATAACGTTGAGTATCTACACTTAATTGATAGTCGGCAAATGAGAAATCAGCGGCAATAATACTATTGCCGATAGGTACATTAGAAATATCAGCAGGAAATGACACAGCAACTTCAGCATCAGCAGGACCTACAACTACTTGGGCATTAAGTTCAGGAACTGTAACTGTAATGTTCATTTCTTGACCAGCTTGGAAGACATGTTTTGGGATATAGACAACTAAAGTAGTATCAGTATCAGTCTCAAGATAGGGTACAATACCCTGTACAACGCGGATTTTCTGATCCCATACTCCTCGAGGGAGGTCTCTTTGCACATCGGACCAACCAATATTATAGCCATCAAAACTAGGATCTGTAGCGTTATATTTTTTCCCACACCAATATTTAAGATCTGCGTGGATGGCATTTACCGAAGTGGTCAAAGCCAATCCAACAATCGACAGCAGCAATTTCACCATGATGTTTAGAAGAGATTTTCGAAAAGAAATTACAGTATTCGATATATCTACAACATTTCCCTCCAAGAGTACAAATATATATATCCTTCCATATCGTGTTATAATTTGTATCGCGGAGTAACCGCCGAAGGAATGTTACATTATGTTCTCCTCGCCTCCTCATTGATACAGCAATTATGGATTGCCCCCACCAGTCTACCCCCTCCATTATCTTCCTCAATCTGCCCCTTATCGGTCTATTAGCCGTAAGGTACAGGAACATGAACTGAATTAGGAACAGGAGTGGAAATAGGCACAGCTAAAAGTTTGTTGTTACACTGAGGAGATTCTATCCAATGTTACAGCGTTTTCAGGAGAGACGATCAGGGGATCGCCAACCTTTCTATCATGCATGCATTGTTCTTATCATTGACAGTAGTTCAAGAATGACAAAGGGAACAGGGGGAGGGCCATCTTCGAGCTTGTATATTCTATATATAGGCAATTGATGAAGGATTAAATGGCCGATGAATTTGCGTGTGCAGTTATATTTTGGCGAAAATATCAGGTTGAATGCATACTGGTGGAACAACGGCGGAGAGATGATCCAACGGCATCACATCAAAATCAAAGAAAGATAAGACAAATTCCGAAGAAATTACATCAATGTAACGTTATGACCCTCTTATTCCCGGATCTGCAGTAAATGTTTATAATCTATTATTGTGATATTCGGGGACCGTTTCCGACAGATGGATAACCAAATCTCATATATTCAAGAAAGAGAGAGATCGATAATCTCATACCTTCCTATAAAGTGAGCGATGTATTGTAATACGACCCGACAGTAGAGACACTCGAAGTTCAGATCTTTCCGACATACTCCCCATTTCTTCGTTCAGAAAAAAACATTGGTGTTGAAGAGAGAAAGATAATTAAGTCCTTTAAACATATCCGAAACTGAACCGCTATTCTTCATCAAAACCAATATCTGTGGACAAAACCAGACTTTTATATACATCTCCCCCTGAAATGCTAGACCTAAGTTAGACACTCTATATTCTAACTCCGGTAGGGGAGAAGCGACAGCAAATAAGCTCTGATTTGAAGACGGTTGACATACCCCTCTCGAGACTATCTTACAGGACTATTCTCAATCTAGCAGGTTGGTGTAAGATTCGATTACCAAGAATTGCAACGCTATCTTTAATAATCCTTGCTTCTTGAGTGGAACCTCTGTTTCGGTAACCACTCGAGTGAGTATGTGCTGGACCAATTAAGTTTTCATTCTATATCCCCAATACTATCCCAGAGGG